>SZWC01002176.1:173761-206661 GCA_023375785.1 Penium margaritaceum
GTTAGCCCCCCCCCCCCCTCCCGCGGGAAGACTTGAACTCATGTCGGCCTTAGTCCCCTCCAGCACACCTCATCCTATGCCAACATCAGTTCCCTCTCGCACACCTGATCCCACGCCGGCGACAACAGCTGCCCATGTGCCTGGACCTTCTCACCCTACATGTGAGCTAGCACCTATCCATGTTATGACCGGACCCTCTTCCCTTCCCTGCGAGTCAACAACCACTACAGCTGTGGCCTTGTAGCATGATCTATGGCCTAAGGTGAGCACCTCAACATCAAGCGACTCTTGCAAGCCCAGTGGTTGTGTCTAACCACTGGCCTCTAGAGCTCAACGGACTGCTGACTCGGCGCCAAGACACGTGACTCGCAGTGTTCAATGTGGCGAGCCTTACACAAAGGCCCTTGGCCTGAGTGTCCAGGCAAACTACAATGAGGTGCACCCAATGTGTCCTGTCGATCAAGACTCGTTTTTCAAATGTTTCTCAGTCTCTTGCGATTTTGTAGCCGACGTGTTCATAGTCAAGCCGAGTTTTGAAGCTTGTTTCTTAGCCACTCGGCGCTTTCCCTCAATGGTACCTGATTGAGGCATGTTGAAGGAGACACTCTTGGCTCACGATGCAGAGTTGTGGCGTGTTGTTTCTGAGGATGAGCTCAGAGCCATCGATGAGCATGGTGTCTATGACCTTGTCGACCTCCCGCCTATGCAGAAGGTTGTACAAGCCAAGTAGATCTTCTACAAGAGGGGGAAGGCCGTCAGCACAATAAATTGCTACAAGGCTCACTTGATGGCCAAGGGTGTGGATTTCTGACACCTTCGCATCTGTTAGCTGCGTGACCACTGCTCGCGCTATGTTCAGGGTTGTTCCTCACCATGACAGGGAGCTGCACCAGATGGATGTAAACAACTTCCTCTTCCATGGCAGTCTAGAGGAGGATATTTACACCAAGATTTTAGGATAGTGACAAGGTTTGGCGCTTGCACAAGGCCTTGTACAGCCTGAAGCAGTCTCCACGGTGCTGGAACCAGGAGATCACTGGCACCCTGACCCGTGTCTAGTACGTGCAGAGTGATGCCGTCCCATCCCTCCTTCTCCGACGTACAATTGAGAGCTTTAGCACCATGCTGGTGTGAGTGGATGACCTCCTGATTGCGTCTGATTTCATGGTATTTAGTCCCGATCACCCCAAATTCATGCACTTCTATATTTGTATGCACCACACATTTCTTTTTACACATAGATTCCAAGTACCTTCCTTGTACTCACCCATATATTTTGAAACATTTCATAGAATATTCCTTGTAAGATAGGAGGACAAAGTCACATAATGAAGTATCTTCCATGTAACTTCTACATGAACTTACCCGTTAAGAGCTTTTAAATGAATATTGGTTGTGTACATGATTTCCTGTCACTTCTATAAATTTTCTCCTCCTTGTACACAAGTGTGCTTTTGTATTTCACTGTCATTTTAACTTCTGTCCACCCCCTTGGACACTCCCCTCAACACACTTTTCACTAGCCCAGGGGGGAGGAGACGGTGGAGGGGGAGGTCCAAAGGAGAATAGGGTATGAGAAAAGTGTGTAAAGGAGTGTATCACTAAACACGTGACGTTACATTGAAATAATACATTTGTGTACATGATAACCTATTACTACCATGAATTTTATCCTCATTGTACTCAAGTGTATATTTTGTATGTCACTCTCATACCAAGTTCTGTTAACCCCCTCATACACTTTCCACTTGACGGGGGGGAGGGGGGGAGGGGTCCAAATGACAAAAGTGTACGAGGCAAGTCTATAAAGGAGTGTATCACTGAATAAGTGACATAACATTAAAGTAAAATGCATTTGTGAACATGATCTCATGTATGATTTTTCTCCTCCTTGTACACAAGTGTACTTTTGTATGCTGCCATCATACAAAATTCTGTTCACTCCCTCATACAATCCCCTCATACACTTTCCACTTGACGGGCGCGGGGAGGGAGGGGGGAGGGTGGAGTCGGGGGAGTGGGGTCCAAATGATAAAAGTGTATGAGGCAAGTGTATGGAGTGTATCACTCAACAAGTAACGTTACGCTGTAATAATATGTTTGTGTACATGATAACCTATCATTGTTATGAAGTTTCTGCTTCTTTTTCACAAGTGCATTTTTGTGGAATCTGTATGTCATTGTCATACTAAATTTTTTTCACCCCCTCATACAATCCTCTCATACACTTTGTACTTGACGCGAGGGGGGGGGTCCAAAGGTCAAAATTGTATAATGTAAGTGTATGGAGGAGTGTATCACTTAACAAGTGACATTACACTGAAATAATCCATTGATGTACATGATCCTATATAGCTTCCATCTAGTCTCTCCTCCTTGTACACAAGTTTATTTTTGTATGTCACTGTCATACCAAATTTTGTTCACTCTCTCAGACAATACCCTCGTACACTTTCCACTTGCCGGGGGGAGGGGGGGGTCGAGGAGGAGTCCAAATGACAAAAGTGTATGAGGCAAATGTAAGAAGGAGTGTATCACTAAACAGGTGATCTTACGTTGAAATAAAATGTTTGTGTACATGATTACATAGGACCTCCATGATGTTTCTTGTCCTTGCACACAATTGTACGCCGCTATCATACAAAAATCTGTTCTCCCTCGTACACTCCCCTCATATGCTTTTCACTAGATGGAGGAGGAAGGAGGGGGGGTCCAAAAGACAACAGTGTACGAGCTAAGTGTATGAAGGAGTGTATCACTAAACAAGTGACATTGCACTGAAAAAATACATTTGCATTGCATACATGATCACTTACCACTTCTTTGAATTCTCTCCTCCTTTTACACAAGTGTACTTTTGTATGTTGCCGTCATATCATCTCTTGTTCATCCCCTCATACACTCCCCTCATACACTTTCCACTCAAACAGTGGGGTAGGGAGGGGGCGGAGAGGGGGAGTCGGAGGAGGGGGTCCAAGTGACAAAAGTGTGTGAGACAAGTGTTTGACGGAGTGTATTACTTAACAGGTGACATTACTTTGAAATGATACATTTGTGTACATGATAACCTATCACTTTTACGAAGTTTCAACCTCTTGCACACAAGTATACTTTTGTATTTCACTGTCATACCAAATTTTGTGCACTCCTTCATTCAATCCTCTCATATACTTTCCACTTGAGGGAGAGAGGAGGTCGGGGGAGGGGGCATCCAAAATGGCAAAAGTGTACGAGGCAAGTGTATGAAGGAGTGTATCACTTAACAAGTGACATTACATTGAAATATGTCAGTTGTGTACATGGTCTCGTGAAACTTCTATGAAGTTTCTCCTCCTTGTATACAAGTGTACTTTTGTACGTCACTATCATACAAAATTCCGTTCACTCCTTCATACACTCCCCTCATACACTTTCCACTTGACGAAGGGGGGAGGGGAGTGGGGGGTGCAAAAGACAAAAGTGTATGAGGTAAGTGTATGAAGGAGTACATCGCTAAACAAGTCACGTTACAATGAACAACACATTTGTGTACTTGATTTCATGTAACTTCCATGCTGTTTTTCCTCCTTGCACACAAGTGTATTTTTATATGTCACTATCCTAGAAACATCTGGTCACTCCCTTATACACTCCACTCATACACTTTCCACTTGACGGGGGAGGGGGGTTGGAGGGGGGGTTCAAAAGATAAAAGTGTATGAATCAAGTACATGGATTGTATCACTAAACAAGTGACGTTAGATTGAAACAATGTATTTTTGTACATGCTTACCTACCACTTCTGTGATGTTTCTCCTCCTTGTACACAAGTTTCCTTTTGTATGCCGCTATCATACAAAACTCTATTCACTCTCTCATACACTCACCTCATAAACTTTCCACTTGATGGGGGGGGAGATTGAGGGGGGGTTACAAAAGAAAAAAGTGTTTGAGGTAAGTGTATGGAGGAGTGTATCACTAAATAAGTGACAATGCAATGAAACAAATAATTTGTGATTCTTTAAGGAAATTCAACAAAACATGTATAGACAGTGCCACCACTATGTGCCTCTCTCACATCCTAGAAACTTCTACACACATAATCACATCTATTGTACACACTTCCTCCTGTGTATCAAAGTAGCCTGATTAATTCTACCTCTTTGATGGAGGCCATGAAGGAGGCCAAGGCAGTCCTTTAGGCTGCATATAGGATGAAGGACCTTGTCCTACAGCTTCGTTTCTTGAGATGGACATTGTACGTAATTGTCAGCAGCGGACACTCTTCCTACATCAGGCATAGTATAATCATGTTGTGGAGGATTGGTTTGATGACCTTCTTGGTGCATTTATCACAGGCTCCAATCCTGTCACACCTAGCCGACACGATGCTCTGAAGGTGGATGATCCAATAGAGCTGGGGGAGATAGTGGACGTGATCTTGTACTTGCGCCTCACTGGCTCTCGCATGTACTTGACCACTACCACAAGACCTAAAATCGCCTTTGCCGTCAACCTCCCTTCACAGTTTTCATAGTGTCCGCGATCGTGAGCCCTTCACACAGCTATGTGAGTGGTGCGGTACATGGTTGCCAGACCGTGCCGCAGACTCTGCTTTGGATGCAACTGTTCGATGGTAGTCGATGGCTACATAGACGGTGACTGGGCGTGGAGCCCTCATGGGCACAATCGGGTGGGCTATGTGTTCCTGCTCGGTGGAAAAGTTGTGTCGTGACATAGTGGCAAGTGGGGCTGAATTGAATGTAGTTCATCACAGGATGAGTACGTTGCTCTTGGAGCTAGGGCTGCACAAGCAGTGTGGCTACAACAACTTTTTCATAAGTTGCGTTCGTCTGTACCTAGCACAATTTTGCATTGTCATAACCAGAGTGATCTTGTCATTATAGAGAACTCTGGTATGTTCATGCACGCATGAAGCACATAGCTTTTGAGCATCCATTTTACATGATGTTGTGGAGCGACTGGTGATCTCCATCATCTAGGTCGGCACATAGCTGCAGAGAGCTGACCAAGGCGCTGGTGCACAAAACATTCATGGTGAGCATTCGTTCTCTCAGGTTATTCCCCTTACCTAAGAGTGGCAAAGACTGGGATGTGTGAGTGTGAACTGTTGGACATCTCATTGTGCACCTGCGTCAGTTCTGCACTTGAACGGACATGTGTACCATCAGGTTATGGGGGAGTGATGTGATGTGACTCGTCCCCATGCATCTGTACAACTTATTGTGACCACTCTGCTGTGTCAATGCTCATGCAGATCCCTGATGTGGACCCTGCTGGCGCCGAAGCACTGACGGCTGGTGGCTCTACCCACCAACAGCTGCCAGAAAGCTGCCATAGCGTCCCGAGTGTTTGCTTGGGTGCGTTGCATTCTTTCTACAATCGCTAGAGTATTTTCGGTGCACTAGCTCTTGAGCCCGATTTGCATATTTTGCATTGTGTTTCCATCAATTGATGCCGTACATGTGCATGCTACTAGTCCTAGGGTCCAACTTCAGATTGAGTCATAGGGTCCAACAGTGTTATACACGTTTTTGCATTCCGCCACATCAAGATCTGAAAGTATGCAAGGATTAGCTCTGTCGCAACAATCCAAGTTTCCTCGCTATCCCCGTGATTCCCTATCCTTCAAGTACTCTTCTTTAATAGGCATGTCCTATGCTTTTTGCCACTCTACTTTCCTAACAGTCTTGAGCTTCTTGGATACCCTGAGCCCCCACATTCTTTTGATCTTGCCTTATTTGTAAGCATCGGACTACTTCTCTAACTCAATTCACTGTGACTCTACCAGTGAATAATCGGTCGAATCAACCGAGGGCATACCTCCAGTATATCTCACATAATCATCTTCATTTAGGTGAGGAAAAAATTTAATGACTCATGTGTTAAGCTCACTTCGACCAACCCTTGCAACGTGACATTCACCAGAACATACGATCCTATTCAATGTACAAGTGGAATGACTCAACATGAGAATCAATCAAAGGGGTTCATCACGAAACAACAAAAGGTCTACAAAGCCACTAACATAACAAAGAGTCCACCTCTAAGCTCACACAACCCTTCATCTATGCATCACCCAAAAGCACCCTCAAACCATAGGCATCCTCCAAGGTAGGATCCTCCACTGGTTCCTCTCCCTGCACAACCACACGACGACTAGCCACGAGATGGGTGGATTCCCGTGGCACCACGCAACGGAGTGTCAAGGGACCATCGCGGCCTCGCCCAGAGCTTGGAGGCTGTGAGGGTGCATGGCAATCCGGATGCAAATGGTAGATTTCTTGTTGGTAGCGCTGGTAGGCCCACAATGCCTCCGCCCTTTCGTGTATGACTTCCTGTGCAACTTCCCTCCAATCCTACAACAGGTTGGGGCTCATCGTCTCAGGGCACCCAAGGCAGCCAGAACTGTTCCAACGCTCCTCCGGCAGGATGATGTGAAGCCTGCATCACCCCGAGGACCGTTCAAATGCCCAGCCAGTGTGGGACATTGCAGCAGCTGGAGATGGCATAGAAGGCGGCCGGGAATTCCCGCGGGGTAGCGCGCCTCCGTGGTGCCTCGTACTCCACCAGGAACTCAATCCCCGGCCATGTTGGCTCCATGATGTGTTCCGCCGGCAGTGGCCTTCCCATGCGAGAGGGGAGTCTCACATACACATACACACACACACACACACAAACACACACACACACACATACAAATACACACACACACATACACACACACAGACACACAAACACACACACACACACACGCACACACACACACACACACACCTATCTATATTCTGTAAGCTAACTTGTGAGAAGTGATGCAGGTCAAGCTCAACGGTCTGTGGCGACTGAGGGGCAACAATCTCTCAGTCAATCTTTCTTGCCAAAAGCCACTAGACTCACGAGAAAGCTCAGGTGATCAGCACTCACAAGAGAATGGATCGTCAAAGTATCAGTGAGAGCATCGTCAATTGTCGAGAGTCTTGTCGGGATCCAAGTCTTGGTCAATTGTCATCAGCTTTCATTAGCCAGCAGCTTTTCCTCCCCCCGCCTTGTTCATTTATCTCCAGCCTGCATGGCCCTCATTGCGCCCCTTGGTTGGTGTGCCCCTCCACGGCTCGCAGATCAAGACACACTTTGAGATAAGGCGTATCGACGACCGCACCTCTCATCGATGTTTGTTGCGGCTTCTTTGCCATCAAAGGAGCTTTGGCACTCCACCCCACCTCTTACATCAGCTCGGGGCAACAATATCCATTTGTATCTCTGTGTTTGTGCTTTGCCGGTCCTTGGATATGAACCACATCCCTTACAATATTCCAGCCCTCGCCGACTGCTGGCGGATCATCCATTGACCCTCCCTTTTTTCCAAACTGCAACCCCGGGTGGTCTCTTCCTCTCTTTCCGATGGATGGACACAAACTTCATTAATACTGTTGTACCCTACACACGTAAAACAAGCTGGATGCCCTCGTCCATTCACGTATGCACTATTTCGTTCATTCCACGAAGTGGGACGCTGAGGAATACGGTGGATGATCCACCGGAGGAAGAGACGCAGGATGAACGAAACAAGTAGGACGGAAGGATGGACGGGGACGTCCAGCTCATTTTGCAGGAATAGGGTATAACAGTGTGAACTATGTTTCGTTCATCCACCGGAAGAGGGGAAGTGAGTGGGCCCGGGGTCAAGGGTTTGAGAAGGAGTCGACAGATCATTCACTGACAGTTGACCGAGGCGAGAAAATTACGGGACGTGCAGTTCAGCTCCGGGAAGCGACAAGGTGCTGGTAGAAGCATTCCGGTGGATATTGTGGCCCGACTGGACCTGCGAGGAAGGGAGGGAAGTCGTCCGACGCTCTGTTGGCATTGCTAGCAGCGGTGTGAGCCCTGCTTGCACCATCAGCAATGGCGGACGCTCTGCATACATCATTTATACCCAATCACCCCAAATCCACACACTTCATAATGTGTGTACAAAACTGAAACACATGGTGAGGATAATTCTAGAAAATAGGCTAGCCAATTGTTCATGTTTTCTGGAAATTACTGGTTACAATTATGTTCACAGTTACTTTTATGTACATGAACACAACAATTTCTCAGGAATTGATTGAGAAAGGATGCAATTGATTTTTTCTTAAATCATTTCTTTGAAACATTTGTCCAAAAACACTAAAGCACATGCTTTTTCACTTTTGCACCTATTGTGTGCTTTAAGTTACATTCGTGTTATGATTGTAATTATGTCACTTACACTGATTTGTACTTCTTTATGCAAGGTACCAATCGAGACAAATCTTGTACGTATCGAGCGGAATGCTATGCAGTCGTCATGAATTTTTTTTGTGGACGCTCGAGTATCCCCCCCTTCGGTAACCCGGATATGTATTGAGGGTGTATTGAGATGTGTATCAGGAGGGAGGGGCGACTAAATACACATGTTAATTAATTCAATTGTGTACATTTGGGTGAGTACTCATGATACACTCCCCGATACACTTCCCCAATACACTCATAGTGTTTGGGGGGGGGTCCCTTATTGGGGCGCACTAATTCCGTCAGCACGGTTTGACTAGGATTTTCCGATTGAGCTTTGGTTCTTAGCTCGCAATCCGAGAACCGTCGGATTGCAATGATCGACGACCGTTGTAAACTCTGAACGCTTTCATAAATATATAAATGTTCATCTACTGGATGCCTAGAGACTGAAATCAGCGAGAATGTATCCAACTTTGGAGAGGGGGGATCATTGATACCCCCCCTCCCCCCCCCCCCCCCCCCCCGCAATGAAAATGTATCTGGCTAGTGTATTGCGTTGTGTATCAGGAGAGGGTTTGTAACAATTCGCAAGTGTACAAAATCACTTGTGTACATTTTCCAGCAGATTCCTCATACACACCCCGATACAAACCCCCGATCCACTCGGGGAGGGGGAGAAGGGGGAGACCCCCACACGGAGTGTGGTGAGTTCGCTAAGTGCGAATAACATTTAGTGGTTATGCTAAAGCCCTTGCGATATTAGCTTATCGTCACCTGTTTCCGGACTCCGATCGACGGCTTTGATTAGGTTTCGTTTACTACAAATTGTATACACATGCGTATTTTTACTGCAGTGTACCAGATACACCTTCTGATACACTCTCAAGATACACTTTTCTTTTTCGAGAGGGGGGGGGGGGCTCGTCGTCCCCCTCCCCCCCTCTAATCAAAGTGTATTCGGGGAGTGTATTGGGTCGTGTACCTGGAGGGGCGCCGAATAAATACACAGGTGTATAACTAAACTTGTGTACATTTGCGACCAAATTACAGTACATTCCCCAATACACTCCCCCAATACACTCGGGGTGTTTTGGTGTGGTGGTGGTATTTGATCCCCATTCTCCTTTCTCTGGGTGTCGTTTCTTTACGACGATCGACGTCCTCAATGGAGAATTGTACAATTCAAAAGAGATACATAAGTGTATTTGTGGTGACGTCCTCTAAATACACTTACTGATACACTGTCCACATACACTTTTCCTCCTCCCCTCCCCCGGAACTCAAAAATGTATTGCAAGGATGTATTGGGCAGTTTATCTTGTGTGGGGCGTATCTGATACACAAGTGTATGAATACACTAGTATACGTATTTGTGCTGGTTCATGACACAATCCATGATACACAACCCCAATACACTCGCGTTGAATGGGGGGGGGGGTGTCTGGCGAGATCAGAAAATACATTAGTGCACATTTCTCCGGATCTCCACGATGCACTGCCCAATACACTCACTAGATACACTTGGGGGGGGGGAGGAGGTCGAGTCGACTTCGAGCAAATCTCAGAAGCAAGACTAGCAAACAATATGCAAAGTCACCACATGTCCACCTCTGTTCGTAAGAACGGTCTTTCCGCTCCGTGTTATTTTTTGACAATTCAATGTCAAACAGAAATGTCCTTCAAGAATGTGGAAGACAATATTAGGCAAGTAAAAACAATAGATTATTTTTTTAACTTTCTGTAATATTAATGTCTTGAAATCAAGGTTGCTGAATTTAATCACCCGCTGAATATGAGAATAAATGCTTTCACAAAGACGGTGGTGATGTAACAAGTGTATACATGTATATGAACTTCAAGGAAATGAAGATATTAGAGGAGAAGTTTACATAGGTTACGTAGTAAAAAAAATTGGGACGATGAACCATAACTCGCATGCATTGCCAGCAGTGGTGCATGTTCTACAAGCACCACCAGCAGCGGCAACGCCCTCCTTGCATGACCAAGAGTGCTAGGGGCCTGTTTACATGGCCAACAGTGGCACATACCATGATTGCATGGCCAACAGTAGCTAAGGGCCTTTCTGGAGCGACCACTAGTGGCACACGCACTACTGGCATAAGAAGTGGTGGAATACGCCCTTCTCGCACTGCCAGCAGTGGTTTGGTCGTACTAGCACAATCACCAGCAGCATACGCCCTGTTGGCACTGCCCATAATGGCCATGGGCCTTGCTGGCAGTGCCAATTATGGCATCCGCCCTGTGGGCACCACCAGTAGTGGCCATGGGCTCTGCTGGCATCGACAGCAGTGGCATACGCCTTGTTCGTGCTGCCAGCAGTGGCTGGGCCCTACTGGCATCGCGTTCTATGGCATACAACTTCCTGACGTAATCAGTAGTCAGTATGGGCCTTGTTGGCACCGCCAGCAGAGGCATACGCCATGCAGGCCCTGCCAGTAGCGACTGGGCCTTGCTGGCACTGCCAGCAATGGCATACACCCTGCTGGCGCCACCAATAGTGGCTGGAACCTCCTTCTACCACTAGAAATGGCACACAGCCTGCTGATGCCGCCATCAATGGCACACGTCCGGCTGGCGCGGGAAGCAATGGCACACACCCTGTTGGAATTTCCAGCAACAATGAGGGTTTCCATGGCACTGCCGCTAGCAACAACCACCTTGCTAGCATTGCCAGTAGCGGCAAGAGATGCGGTGGTACCGCATGCAACAATGAAAGCGGCATTGGAATCATCAGCAATAGCACACACCATGCTAGTAGTCCCACCAGGGTTGAATCCGGGTTAGCAATGCTAGCAATGACATACACCGTGCCGACACAACAAGAAGAGAAAAAAAAACAAAACTTTGAGGGTGCTCATCGAATTCTACCTCCCTCCTGTGGGCCCTAGCCCCTGGCTAATGGAGGTCCTGGAGGCTAAGGGGCGACAGATGATGCTTCATCGATTCAAAGCCATCAATCACACTACAGGCAACATTCCATCAAGAGAAGCCCTGTTGGTAGACGACCATAGTGTGGAAGGGTGTGTTAAGTCCAAACCATCCTCCCCTTCATCAAAGCTTGACTGCCTAATGCTGGCTTTGTATAAGGGCTTGTCCACCAAATGGCCACTCTCAATCACAGATTGAGTTATGCTAACTTCCTTAGTAGCAACGTAAGTTGCATTGTCTCTTTGATCAACTTTGGAAGCCATGATGGTTTGTTCAATCTGCTACTTTGACAAGGAGTAGTGTAAACTTGATGAGCTTGTCCAGCATGCGTAGCGTGCAGCATGGGCTTCGCTGACAGTGCGAATCTTTTGGTAGCAGCTGAAACCAACCAAAAATTGGTAGTTGGCCTGGTGATCCCCATCAGCAGATGAGACCCAACATCCCACATAATCAACTACACAAATATATGTGGCATTTTTTACTCACCCTTACAATAGTAATGACGTCATATTTTTTAGTTTCACCCACCGCGTTACTAAAGATTGTGCACTTGGCACCTTTGCAATCTGTAATAAACGCCCTTCAAGTATAATAACATAGGTTGTGTGTCCAATCACATCACACTACCCGGAATTACCTTTACATGGTGGAAAGTCTTAGACCACATGGCACCCAATGGTACCACCTCGTCCTTCAAATTCGGGGATGGTAGGATTGAGGTGCCTTCCGTCTAGGTCTTTATGCTACCAAATGACAGTCTCATCCATCATCACACCATGGTAGACACGTGTGCTGGGAGAGATGTGTTATGACAATGTCATGTTTCGTATCAGGCAAGCTTGGCAATGTCCCATATAATGCAAGACCATGCGGTCTGTGATGTTCAGTTTGTTCGTAAGCATCATCACATGACATGTTAACATATATGACATGGTGCCGACACCGGCCACCATGTCAATTTTTGAGCTGAGGGCTCAATCGGGAATGGCCGTTCAGCCAACCCAATTGAACTGGCTCTGATAGCCACATGTGGACCTGACCACACGCAAAGTTTCCCTTGGGTACCCTTGGTTGAAGCCCTGGTGGATGATGAGATTGAGTTTGATTGACCCGACCCCCAGGGGTACCACAGTGGCGTAAGCCCCACAAAGAGAACTTTATTTCAGGAATGGCGGCACATTATTGTAGCCTAACTAGTATTTTCCCGGGCACTTCTCGCAAGGACGCTCCTGAACAAAAGGGGGAGTACGCGTTACGGCAATTCCAAGGCTTATCACTCAAAACGTCCACCTGGAAATTCGTTTTCCATATCCCAAGTTTCTCTGTGATATACAGCATGAAAGTCCCATGATCAAGCATGTATTGTAGTTGTTTTAATAGAAGATGAACGATGTCTTACCAAGTCATTGCACAAAGCTTCACCAAATCTTCAAGCACCTTAGCCACATGTGGAAGGATGCTCTTCTGGCTCCTTACGATGAAAAGTCTTGTTTCGATAGAAGCTCGCACATGACCATGCAACATGGAAACATGCATTAGAAAACATCATGTGCTCGTAAAGCATGTCTCACACAGCTTCTTGTGGACACAAACGTCATCGTGACATTTCATTCACTTTTTTTTGCTCTTCCTACATGGTTAGTTTGACAAGTTAACATCTTCAATTGGCAAACATAGGACGGTTCGTAGCTAAAGGGGGATGAATGTAATACGGTGACCTAGTAGTGGTACAAAACAGGTCTTTTCCCCTTGGGTAGAACCGGTCGTTAAATACCAACTAGGTATTTATACACCCAAACAGGTCATTTGGGTAAGTTGGGTATTATCCCATATATAAATATCTGCCAGGGTATGATTTCCCCATTCGCTGATTGGTTAGTAGTTATTTGTTGTGGAAGAAAAGGAAATATCCTGCAATATCCTGCCCTATGAAATAGTCTTTCATTTTTCTTGTGAACGTGTGTCGGAAGAAGAGGGGACATTTGCAAAAGTCTTTGTGCAAGTTTTGAGCACATGAGATTGGAATATTACGATGGAAACATCAACGGCTATCGCAACAATGGTTGCTCAAGCCAGGACGAAGAGGGAGAGGGTTATAGTGGGAACGACAATTAATATTGCAGAAATGGATATTGATAGGGGGACTAAGGAGGGGGTGCTTGGGGGTCATTATACGCGCACGATGCCAATGTGCGACACTTAGCAAAAACGTCAGCACAACTTGACATGCGCTGTTGGACAACAAGTACCTTCTATCAAAGCAGTAGGGGAATGTTTCAATGTTAATGTTTTAGAGACCATCGTTGTGGTTGTTAGGGAACAAACGACAAGATGAGGTGTGCAAACAGTCAAACATGGCTCCTTTCTACATTTTTTAACATGGAGGTGCTTTCCTAAATTCACCTATTTTTGAGAGACCATTATGATGTAGACATGGTAGACAACCATCCATGTATCAATTCATGTTTCTTACTTTAAAATAATGCAAATTACCGATGCGGTCCAAATAATTATGTAAAACATCATCGTTGTATGAAGAATATGGTCAACATGATGATGCAAAATCATAAGGTTGCATGGACCGTACGGTACGTGAAACGTTCACGAGGTTGACGGTCCAATGAACACCCTACTAGATAAAAATGCTCCATTCAATGTTTGAAATATTATAATTGATAAAAAAATGGATTACAACAATTGTGATACAAAACATGGATTGATTACAAAAACAAAAATTTATTTCGAGTTTCCATCTTGAGAAATTGAAATGGTACAATTTATATTGCTATGGTAGTAAATTATCTATCATAGGAGCATTTTCCCATTTGTTTTGGTTTCTTGACACAAGAAATAGTGCCATTGGTTTCGGTGAAGATTTTCTAGTTAACTTTCTAAGCTGATGTTTTCTCTCATCTTTGCAATTATACTTTTTTGGAATAACTAATTGTGATTTTGTGGTTTCAGTCTGATTTTCCACCATAGACTCACCTTTGTCAAACGGGATATAGAAATGGTTTTCATGAAACTCACACTTAATGAAGAGACTTTTTTCACTCCATGCCCTGGTTCTTGAAGGAAGGGTTGTCGAGGGTGAGCCATTTGCATGTCATAAGGATACAAGTAGGTCACCCACGCAGGCTTTATGTTGCGCATCTACAAAGTGGAATGTTCCCTTGTGTGTGAAAGTCTTGTTTTTTCCAAATTTGTCTTTTTCTGTTGTTTTTTACAATAATATATGAACATAACAGAAGGTTTTTCTTGGTAAAACAAATGGATATGTGTACCATTATATCTTCAACATTTACCTCAATGTCCTCTATAGATAAAAATCTGTACAACGTTATCTATATGCATATTAAACTATTCATTTATACTAAAACGCATGTTGAAAGTACCTAGCATGTATTTTGGCTCACATTGTTTTACTTCCAATAGCACTGTGCATCGTGCTTATGCAACACATAATTTGTGTTTGGGTTAAAGTGACATATACCTCTAGCTATGGCACTGGTTCTGGGGCCTTGTAGGAGGCATCCTCACTCAATACATCGCCGCAGTAATGAAAAGTGCTTACTAGACGATTGTGACTTTTTTTTATTGTTCTCCCGGATTTTAGAGATTGTTGAGGGTGAAAATACCTCCCAGGCTCCCTTCCAAGAGTTGCTACTCAAGCAACCGTTTTGTTTATATATTCTAAGTGGGAATCTACGGCTCAAATCCATCTCTCCCACCCTCTGGGCACTAACCGTTGAGTGGTAAGAGGAAGATGGCTGGAAAGGGAAAAAGGCATTCAAAACAAGATATTGTGTTTCCTCGTTGTGAATCTGAGTAGTAGACAAACATTAAGGGATAACTCGGACATAAAACATTGATACTTTCATTCAATTTCTGATGGTGATTATTATTTTTCCTTTGCCTTAATTCTGAGCCAAATTACAAACACATGTCATCTACTTCGCCTAAACTCAAGCGAAACAACCATATGTGTTTGACCTCAAGTTGGTATAGAAAAAACCAACGAGTCAAGAATACATGCTTAAATGTTCATCAAAATTTTAATCTACAATGCATGCTGCCTCTTCTAAAAGGTGCGAACCACTTGCTACCATCCATTTCACAACCTTAACCAAGTCAAACATTGCTTATTTTCCTTGTTCCAATACGCCACATGGAACAAAAATAAATAAGCCCTCTATTGTAAACAAAACAAACCTTCCATGTTTGAGAATATTCATAACTTAAGTGGAAAACCATTTTTTACTTGTATGTAAATCTCTTTTACAATCATTTAACTAAAAAATAATTGCATAAAGTGAAAGTTTCAAAATGTTTCATCTAAATACTTTAGTTCTGTAAAACAAATTGATGAAAGAAAACTATGACCAATTTTTCTATGAAAAGGATTTGAATTAAATTTATAATTATTTTTTAATTTTAAAATAATGCAAAGACAGGAAATCAAAGATTTTCGTACATAGAAAACATCAAATGATACTTGGCATTTTTTTAAAATTAAGATTACTGGAAGATACACACAACATCCGTGGATTGAAAAACATTAGAATCATTCCATATTTTACAACTATGTATGAATGAAACATTATATACTGTTTTCTAAAATTTTGGGGTTAACATTACATGTTTTCAGATTCAAAGGAATGCCTTGTGAAATACTGGAGTGTTGAGGATGAAAAAAGGATTGCATTCTAAGAAAAAACAATGAACATTATATCTATCTTGTTACCAAGAAAACGATTTTGTTCATTTTTTATATTTAAGAGGAAGATAAAACGTATCTTAAAAATCATTAGACTTTCTTATGATTGAATGCAGGTTTTCAGAATTTTATTCATACTTTTCAACTGTAAAAATAATATTATTTTCCATTTTTCTACATTGGTCCTCAAGCAAGCATGAATTCATATGCATAATTCAATGAGAATATACATCTGGAGTTATTGTTAAACTATAATGAAACATTTCTCACTGTTGTAGTCAATAGGGCAAGGTAGTTCACCACTTTGCATAGCTTTGGTTGGGGATTTGCCATAGATATAACGTTTGCACAAGCCAAATGACTACGAGATGTTTGTATGGTTCGCGTGTGCACCACTCCGAGTAGGATGACGTGCTCGCATATCCGTGTCAGTCCCTTCACTCCTTGATCCAAACTCTTCTACACTTGTCATTCTCAACTTGGTATCGTGTCGAATCTCCTGGCGTGTGGGTAAGTCGGTCACCCTCGCTTTCGCCTCCTACATGTGACTACACCGCCATCCTCTGAAGCTCTAACACGGCTTCACCGTTTGTTGTCTCCCGAGACGCATTGGCCCCTCACTTGTTTTTTTTAGTGGTTCCTTCATCGCATGGCTCTCCTTTTGCGCGCGGCACCTGTCAGCTCGTGGCACACGTTGGCGCGCGGCGCCCATTGGCGACCGGCCCCCTTGTTTTTGCACGGCGCCTGTCTGTGTCTCTGTTAGCGCGCAACGTCCGTTTGTGTGTGGCACCCATGTTGGCACGCGGCCCCCATTGGCGCAGGATGCCCTTTGACACTCGAGGCTTGTCCCTCCAGCACACTCCACCACTTGCGATGCGTTCCAGGGACTTGTGTGAGCTCCCCGCATCCATCCCCCATCCCTCCTCCTTACCTCTCCTTCCATCCTCCCCCCTCAATGTCCTCCGCTCCCCCCACCCCTCTCTTGCTCTCCCTTCTCCCTATCTCCCTACATCCTCCCTTCTTCCCTCCCTTCTTCCGTGCGTTCGTCCGGTTGTCCGTCCGTCCATGTGTCTATCCATCCGTCTGTCCATCCGCCTGTGCATCCATGTTTCCGTCCATCCATGTGGGCGTTTCTCCATCTGTCCATCCCTTAGTCCGCCCTTCTGCCCATCCTCCCCCCATACGCCATAACCATCTTTGTCAACATCATGGTTCCCGCACTTGCCATTACCATCACAACGGGACTCTCATCCTCCCTCTCTCTCTCTCTTAATTCCTCCCTCTCTCTCTATCTCTCTCACTCTCTCTCTCTCTCTCAATGTGACGCGCTTCATTGGAACATGACACTTGTTAGCACGCGGTGCCATTGGTGTGCGACTCTCGTTGGCACACGGTGCCCACGTTGGTGCCCGGCGCCCGTAGGCATTGCTGTCGTTGGCATGCTGCATCCATTGGCAAACGCCCATGTTAATGTGTGGTGCCTGCCCCCCTCGTACCGTCCACCACCTCTGAATTGTTACGGGAACTCGAGTGAGCTCCCCTCATCCCTCCCCCTCCTTCCTTCCCCTGACCCTCGCCGTCGTCTCTCTTATGTTGCCCCCCTCCATTTTTTTTTGGTTTTTAAGAGTGTCCAAGCAGAAAATCCCTCCCAGTGGGCGTTCTTCCGAAAGCTACTACCTTGGTGAATGTTTGATCCTCTCCGCTTGGATCCAATTTAGGGTCAACGTGTTCAACATCCAAAGTTCCATCCAGAATGAGTTTGCCTCGGTCACGTCATCTAATCATCCTCCAATAATCCTCCCTTCCCTCTCTCTAAAACCCCTCTCTCCCCATCTCCCTCCCTCCCATCCCTCCTCCCCATGTCCATCCGTCCGTCCGCCCATCGAGCTGTCTATCCCTCCGTTTGTCTATCTATATGTCCATCTGTCTTTCCATTAGTCTGTCCACCCGTCCCTCCGTTTTTCTCATCCTTTGTCCCTCTCTCCCTTCCTCATTACCTCCCTCCCTCATTCCCTCTCTCTCTCACATGCACACTCCTTCTCCATCTCTCTCTCTCTTCCTCTCTCTCTCCCCCTTCTTCCTTATCTCTCTCCATCTCTTCTATTCCCCTTTCCTCCTTGGCCCCCTCTCCCCCTCTCCCTCTCCCCCTCTTGTCCCTCTGTCCCTCCCTCCCATCTGTCTGTCCACTCGTCTATCCATCTGTCCATCATTTTGTCCGTTCTTCCCTCCCTTGACCCGCCCATCCCTCCTCCATCCCTCCCTTCTGCCCATCGTCCTTCCCTATTGCCCTCCATAACTCAATTTTGTGTTCCCTCCTTCCTTCCCTCCCTCTTGCCTAGTTCCCCTCCATCTATCCCTCCCTTGTCTGCCCTCTCTTTCTCCTCCTCCTTCTCTTCTTCCCCTCCCTCTCTCTATCTCCCTCTCCTCTCTCCCTTCCTCTCTCTCTCTCTCTATCCCTCTCTATCTTTCTTTCTGTCTTTCTTTTTATATATTCCCCTTCCCCCCCTCTCTCTCCCTCTCTCCCTCCCTCCCTCCCTCCATCTGTTTTTCTCTCTCCCTCTGTCTCGCTCTCTCTCTCTCTATCTCTTCCCCCCTCCCCCCCTCTCTCTCTCTCTCCCTCCCTCTCTCCCTCCCTCCATCCCTCCCCCTATCGCTCTCTCTTTCTCTCTCCCTCGCATGCTCTCTCTCTCTCTCTCCCTCTCTCTCCCTCTCGTGCGCACACATTAATGGGTTGTTGTGTTTCCAAACATGTTTCTTCCACTTCTTCTTCCACTTATTTTCTCGTTTGCACCGTATGGTCCTAATTTTTGTCACACCCCTCCCTCACCCCTTCCTTCTCACCTTTCACCTACACTACATGCTTCCCCTCCTCCTTGTCCTCTTCCTTCTAAGCCTTCTCTAATCTTGAGCAAACCCGCCGTACGCCTGTACAAGTGGTGTGATGTGTTGCTTGACGCTCATGCCACTATGAGCATTGAATTTTCCACCGATGTTTGCCTTGTCGATTCCCAATTTGTTTAGGTCCTCTATGCAACTAGTTCGTTTCTTTCTCATGCCCTTTTTCTTCATCTCACCTCTACCTGAACATTCCCCTCTATTCAACCACCGCCTCCTACGCTTCCTATTGTTGCACCTCTTTTTCATCCTCCTCGTCCTCGTCCTCCTCTTCCTCCTCTTCTTCCTCCCCCCTCCTTTCCCTCTGACCCCTCCTCCTCCTCCCCCTCCTCCTCCTCCTATGATCCCTCTTCCTCCTTCCCCTCCTCCCCCTCCTCCTCCTCCTATGATCCCTCTTCCTCCTCCCCCTCCTCCCCCCCTTCCCCCTCCTCCACCCCCTTCTCCTCCGCCTCCTTGTAGTCCTTTGCCTCCTCCTCTTCCTTATCCTCCATCGCATTTGCCACCACTTTTTGCATCCATCTCACCAACACCATTACTTTCACCATTGTTGCCGTCATTGCCGGCTATGCTACCATCGCCGATGGTGTTGCTGTCCCATTGGCAACCACACTTGTGTGCAACATCAATGTCATAATCGTCGTCCTCATTGCCATCAAGGTCGTAGAGAGGTTCACCGTCACCATCTATATCATTGGTATTGTTGTTGACGTCGTCGTCACAATCGCATGCACTGTCAAAGTCCCATGCGCATTCGTAATCCTATGCGTAGTCACGATTGATGTCATAATCGTTGTTGTCATGGTTATCATTGAAGTTGGTTTCTTCATCTTTGTCATTGTTGTCATCGTCATTGACGGGGTCGCAACTCTCATCGCAGTCATCATTATAGTCACCGTCCATGTCCTCATGGCCATCGCCGTTGCCTCAATTTCCCTCGATGACATGGCCATCGTCGTTAACGTTGTCGTTCCCACCGTTGCCATCGCCATTACAGTTGTACTCTACTCCTCCTTCGTATCCTCAACTTCCTCCTCCTCCATCTCCTCCTTGTCCTCGTCTTCTTTGTCCTCATCTTCCCCGTCCTCATCCTACTCCTTCACTCCCCACTCTTCCCCCTCCTCCTCCTCCTCCTCCTCCTCCTTGTACTCCTCTGCCTCCTTCTCCTCATCCTCCATTATATTTTCCACCACCATTGGTGTCCACCTCACTGACGACATTGCTGTCACCATCATTGCTGTTGTTTTCGGCACTACCGCTATCACCGTCGCCACCACCGTCACTGTTGCCACAACCAACACTATTGTTGTCGCTATCCCAATCGGAGACACACTTGCATCCACGCGCAAAGTCGCCATCCTTGCCTCCACTGCCATTATCTCCACTATCATCGTCGCCATCGCATTCCTATCCACATTCATAGTCACATTTTTTGGTGCTCTCATTTTAAAAATTCTTATTCTCGTCAACGCAACCGATATAGCTCTCAAAATCACAGTCCTCATCGGGGTCGCATCTATTGATGTTGTGGTTTCCCTTGCCATCATCACTTTTATCTTCATTCTTATCCTTGTTTACCTCCTTCCCCTAATCCTCCCCCATCCTCCTACCTATCATCCTCCTCCCCCTCTTCCTTCTCCCCCTCCTCCCCCCCTCCTATCCCTCCTCCTCCTCCTCCCTCCCTCGCCCTCCTCCTCCTCCTCGTAATCTTCCCTTGCCTCCTCCTCCTCCTGCTCTTTGTTCCACACTATCTCCTTGCTCTTGACCGCTACTCCTTGCTATGCTTGGTTGTCCACGTGCCATGTGCACACGCACATGGCACGTGGCATGCTTTACCCTTTCCTCTTTGCATATTTCTCCATGACTTACATAGTTTTGGACAAATGTTTGGGAAGACGCCCCCACCCCGACGTCCGATGTGTGGAGCTCATGGCCTTGCTGGTTTCACGCCCTTTATACTATTGCTTCCACATGTTGTCTCCTCACATCTTTCCACAAGCCCACAATGTCACTCACAATAGGCAGAGGAAAACATCTTCCGTCCACAATGCTAACACACGATGCTTACCCTGTCGTGTCACTTTTGGGCGTCACTTCCTCTTTTGTGACGTCTCCTCCTGCTATGGCTATGTCTCCAATTCATGCGACTTGCTTTGTGTCCTTTTGGTATGATGTTGAAGTATATAATTAAGCTTGTTGGCTCTGCCATGATGGGTCTTTCATACTCATGTTACTAGATGTCACTCTCTACGTAGACGTGTGCTATCATGTTGACGTAGTTAGAAACACTTTTCACTGTTATAGTAGTCAATAGGGCAAGGTATTTCACCACTTTGCCTAGGTTGGGGATTTGCCCCAGATTTGATGTTGGCACAAGCCAAACGGTTAGCAGTCGTTGGGATGGTTCGCGTGTGCACCACTTCGAGTAGGATGGGGTGCCCGTACATCGAACTAACATATGTATGCCCACTCCTCTATGTCAGTCCCTTCACGTCTTGATGTAAACTCTTTTACATTTGTCAGTCTCAACAGTTATTCATGAAAAAAATATGTTTATATAAATATTGAATGAATGAAATCACAGTTATTTAGCATACAATATTTTCTCATCAAAGGTGAATTGGTGGACTGAATACTTTTTAAGTTAATGTTGTTGTTTTACTAATATCGATATCTTTATATGTAGAAATAGTTTCTAGAAATAAAAATGGTTTTCTATGTTTCAAAATCACTTATAATTCTTATTTTTATTTATCTGTAGTCTTCATGTTGTAATTTGGTGTTCAGAACATTATAGCCTGAAAAGAGGTGTACATGTTTAAGTAGACGTCTAACATTTACATTGTTTATTGTTTTGCATGTTGGAACCCAAATGTATGCTTATTTTAGACCTATTTATCTTTTAAAATTTTCTTTAAATGATGGAATTAATTCGAAATGTACTATATTTCAAATTCTATATTTTAGTTCTAATGATGAATGTTTGTCATGAAGCTCATAGAAATAAAGTATCCCAAATAAACTATTAGTTCCCATGAATGAACAATTTGTAAAGGGTGGAACATAATCTTACCTTCTTGAAGTTCGATTTTGTTATCTTGACAGAATGAACACGTTTTAATGTTTCTTGTTGAAGGATTAGTTCCCTTAACATGTTTTTTTCTTTTTCTCATATTGTAGTGGCAAATAATGATTGTATGAAATATAATGATTGAGTAAACATCGTTTTTAAATGAATAAGTTGACCTGGTATCTTAGATTCTGTCTCACTTGCCAGAAAAGTAAAATCTCAAATAGTATTTTGTTTTTATAGTATCAGTTTGATACATGCGGTACATTACTTTCCCTAAGGCTTCCTCATTATTGTTTCAATAAAGCCTTTGAAAGGAAAATGAACTATATTTTTAGTTTGCTTTGAAGATGTGATTTGATGAAAATAATTCAAAATTCAGTTCAAATTTTCGGCCCTTATAATTTATTGTCTCCCATTGTAGCATGCAGTAGGCACCACGTGGCACGACTGAGGGTCCTTGGTATGAAGGCTGTTTTTTGGATGGCTTGAGGTTCAAAAATTGTAAACTACTAATTTAACTACCTAGTTAAAAAATTACTCTGTCTAATATACTAAGTTTGTATGAGAGCATTAAAGACATGTGGAAAGTATGGGCGGCTCCCTCCAAGCCATGGGAGATTGAAGTGCAAGGGCGATCCCACGTGGTTTGAGGGGGAATCCTTGGCCTCCAGGCATTGTGATAGATGGCTTGAGATTGGCTAGCCCTTAAGAAAAATATCTTAGTTCCTCTCGGAAAGTATAATAAATTTTTTTTTTAATCGGATACAGCCACACATTATCAACCGGTTGATTAAGTGACAGGTCGAGCTTCAATGTCTACTTTGTTTTACGTGGTGATTTTTTGATATTTTTGTGAATTATGATATTTCTTTGGTCGGATTTATGCAAAACCATAGTCCATGTGGGAAAACACACCATGTACTATTTTCTCACCCATCTTTTGTGATAAACGTTTGCCTTTTTTACCTAATCATAATATTTCTCCACCTTTGAATCACGTAGTGATGCCCAAATATTTTTTTTTGCCGAATGGGAACCTTAAATGCTTCATTTATGTGAGTTTTGGAAGGCTCTGAAACCCTTATGAAATGCCCAAACTCTTAATGTTACCAAAGAGGCATCTCCAAAGTGCCTTTCTTTTGCGAACTCAAGGGGGAAATAAGGTTCTATGTAAAATTATTGTATTCAATATCTCTTAAGTGGAATTAGAACTGCTATTTCGTAGGCGGCATAATGATCGGGCAAGATGTGGGGGTGCCCAGATATCTCAGTTTGTAAGTTACTTGAAATGGAAATATACTACAGAAAACTAGATTCTACTATTTTAATCCTGGGGCTGATTCGTAGTCTTTGAAATTTTTGGGTACGGATATACCCTTTCAAAAGTGGTCTGCTAATTGTCGACCGGCGTGGAACAGCCGCCACCAGATGGAAGCGGCTTGCCAGTGCCAGAAGAGACACCGATGACTAGCAATTGGGCGGTCGGACCAGCATTGACCTGCCGGCCGTTCAAAACGATCAGACAGTTTGTCGTTTTGTGGCCGAAGCTCAAGGGCAAGAGGGGCGCGGACGGCAAACGCTGAAATCCATTGTTGAACACTGTCGGACAGTGCCGTGCACCTTCTGTTGGAGGACTTCCTCACCTCAAGCTTTATTTCGATCTACATCATCGGCGGTCAGCAGACTGGTGCAAGCGGTAAAGTCCATCGATGATTTTCCGGATCGGGGACAAACATCGGGTTTCCAACTATCGACATTCAGACAGGACTGGTGGAAATTGGGATTGTGGAGCCGATTCTTTTTCAGCTAGTGGATTGCAGTGTTGGGCCCGCCAATATCACTGAAAGAGAGATACAAGAAGTCCTCCTGGACGAATGAACATTGGAGGCCGAGCCACGCAACGCGGACGACTGCGATGCTTGAGCACCGCGGACAAGACCGACTTCCAATAGCTGGAATGCATCCTTGGGGAGGCCCAATGACGCATTCCTGCGTTTTCAAGCCGCATTGAAGAACTGGCAATCAATTGTGCGGCGCGTGAATGGCTGTTCTGTGAGCAGGGCAATCATTCGCGACCGTAAACATTAGCAGTATTTCGCAGCACTAATGTAAACATTAGTGCTTCTCGGAGACAATGATGGCAAATAATGCCTGCCGAGAGGAATACTAAAATCAGTACTTTTCTAGGGAGGAAAGATGTAAGTGTGTTTTTTCACGTGACCTTTACGCCGAAGGTGGTTCACAGAGATGGGGTGCAGAAGAAACATTACTCAAGTAATTGAAGAAAATGGGCAAATTGTGTAAATATATGGTTTTATTTAATGACATATGTCAGGTGATTCGAGCACATTTATATAATGTTGAGAACGAGAATGAGCCATATGTTGGGTCCCAGACACTCGAGCCAAGCAACACGTGCGAGGCCCCTTCGTGATTGGCTAATTTGAAAAAATCCACTGATGTTGGGAGGCTTTGAGAACATCGAGGTTCGATTTCATAAACATCCGTCGAGAGCTTTATGCCGAACGTAACGTAGATGGTAAACATGTAGACTTTACATGATAAAAAAATTCAGACGCTTAAGCAATTTAAAATTAGCGGTAACTGCACTTCACTGACAAGAGTCAAATTGGTTGAAAATATGTATATATACAAGTTTCAAGTTATGAATGAGGCATAGTCTGGGTTGTTGGGCCAATTGTCGAGCAACATGTGTGGAGTCGTGTCGTGAGTGGTCAGATTTGAGAAGCTCTGCCGAGAACCCTGGGGGATTCGAGGATAGATGGTGAGGATGGGAGATGAATCTTTATAAATTTAGGTTTTTTCTCGATGTGTTGAGAAGTCGACCGACAGGTTGTGACATTTCTGTCGATGATGTGCAAAAGTTGTCTGAGTTGTTAGAAAGTGTGAGAAGGTGGGCAGAACGAATGGAAGTTGGCCAAATAGTCTTCAACCATTAGGGTGAAATTCGGGGTCTCAAAATGAGCTGGTCTATTTCTATAAAGAAATTAATTCCCACTCAAAAGATCAATGACACGTGTACGTTTGGTACGTAGCACACCCCCCTTTTTAGCCATGACGTCCCAACACGTGGACAAATGTGACAAGCAGACGGTGAAAATAACTTTTGATAAGGTGATCGACGTCTGAAACGTTATCTTAACGTTCCCAGCTTCAATGCACGGTGTCATACCTGTGCCACTCGACAAGATATTTTGTTCTTTTTTATGTCGTCAATGGCCGAGGATTTTCACAATGACATACTCAATTTCCTCGTCCACTTACATAAGAGGAGGGGGAGGAACATCCCTGCTCGCGAAGTTGTCTCAAGGTCTCGGTAATGCTTAAGTTTGTTGATATGAAATGCCGGATGAACGTGCCTAGTTTTAGGAAGTTTGAGTCGGGCAACCATAAAGGTTTGCATGCCCTCGATCTGAAATGGTCCAAACCATCAGAGTTTGGGCTTCCAACACTCAGCCCCACAAAGTTTGATATTGGTTTAGCTGAGAAGGACATTGTCACATGTGAAAAGGCATCATCGCTGTGATGTCAAGCGACTCCTCGTCCAATCGATGCTTGTGTCTTCGCGAGTGTCTAACATATTTCATCCTAGATTATGGAAATGTCGTGACATTGAACGAATAGCGCAAAAATATGCTTTGGCTATGTAGTCTTGCTTTTGTGGCAAACGTTTACCTTATACCACTTGAAACGAAGTTTTACCCGTTGTGGTGGAGAGTGCCAAGTGGTACGGGATTTTGGTGGTTTGTAGTTTTGTGCCCAATCAGTCCCATGAAGTTCTCATAATGTTGAGAGAAGTTTCTTGAGCATCTGATTGGCTTGCTTGAGAGTCGTCGGTTTGAGGATGGAATGTCATGAAAAACTTGAGAGCAAACTCATGATTGTTTTAACATGTCATCAGTTTGCACCAGAAATGGGTACTAAATCGACCATCCTTGTTGCTTGTAATGGTCATCAGCACGCCCTGTAGTCGCACGATGTTGTTTAGAAATAACCATGCCATTCCTTTTGCAATGACCATGGTCGTCGCCGCAATAAAGTGATACATTTTGGAAAACCTCTCCACAACCACGAGGATTGTGTTATATCCCTAGGGTGTGAGTCGTAACATGAAAATGAAGTCCATGGACATGTCATTCCACGCCTTTCATAGAATGGGCAGCGGTTGCACAAGTTTGAGTGCTTATGTTCAATGGGATTTTTATTGCTAACACATGTTACACGACTTGTAGAAGTTTTCTATGTCAGATTGTATCTTGTCTCACTAGTAGTGTTTTACGGTCTTTTCCAACATGTTGTCTTCTCCAAAGTGCCACATTCATGTGTGTTGTGGCACTACTTGAGTAACATGCGATGAATTTCATCGCTTTGAGGAACGAAAACCTTTCGTGAAAACCGTCGTCTCTAATAGGGTGCATTGTACCATAATAATACCTTCTCGTAAGTGCCATGTTGGTCGTAGCCTCACATGAATAATTGCTTGAGATAGGAATCTCGTTATAGTAGTAACATTGCTGTCTCAACTAATAGACCTGGTCGGTGGCAGAAGGCATTTTTTCGGTTGGTTTTGCCTTGTCAGTACTCGGTATCGTAGCCAAACCTCGGTTCAAGGAAATCCATCCACCGGGTATGATGTTAAATGACGTTCATGCATCTTCAAATATTTTAACACATGGTGGTCGGTGTGCACGATGCATCAGTAGCATACAAGATAGCACCACCATGTCTTAAATGCATGAACGACCACGAGTAGCTCTTTCTTGTGTGCTTCGTACTTGAGTGTAGGTCCATGCAAATTTCGTGACATGGATGCGATTAGTTGCTCTTCATTGCCATGGTCTCGTAGGAGGATGGCGCCAGTGGCTTGATGTGAGGTGTTCATAGCCATGACTTAAAAAACTATTGGATTGGTTAATTTTAGGGGTTGGCGCCGAGGTCAGAGCATTTCGCAAAGCAGTGAATGATTCTTTTACGCTGTTTCCCCATCGCCGCTCATTTTATTTTCAAGTAAGGTTGGAGAGAGGCACTGACACTTGAGTGTAATCTCATACAAAGAACCGGTTGGATTTGTAGAAGCTAAGAAAAACTTGAATGTCTTGAATGTTTGTACGTTTCGAGCCCCTTGAACTTGGTTAAAACATTCATCAGCTTGGGGAAGAGGGTAGCTGTTCTTAATGGTAACAAAATTAAATTCCTTGTAGTCCACGCACATATGCATTTTGCAATTTTTTGTTTTTACAAATTGTACTAGTGCGGTGTACAATGATGTAGATCGGCAGATAAACCCTTGTCTAAGCTTCTTGTCAAGCTAATTTCCTTGCCTAGTTAGTTTATGATTACTCATCTGAGAGGCCCCTTGAATAATGGGTCGACTGGCTTGTTTCATCACAAAGCGATGGTCGATGTCTTGTTGATGTTGTAGGGTTTTTGGGAGTTTTCCGGGGAAGACATTCGCAAACTCTTGGATGAGTGATGCGAAATCCTTGGGTACCATCACAAATTGTGTTGAGGCTGATGAGGTTGATGAGCTCCTTCTAATTGGGCTTCCTTTATTGGCTTGAGATGTATGAGCCACGTATGAGAACCTGCTTGCGTGTAGTGTCTGCCCACGTTGAGCGGTATCGGTCGCACAGGTTCTCGCTTTTGAGCTACCACGAATTCATGTACTATTTCCACCTCTATTGCTTCTGCTTTTGTCTTCCTTTCCACACATGGAAGCTTTTCCTAGACACCGTCAATTTCCATGAATACGTTGCTGCTCTTCCAGCCGTCCTGTATATTATTTCGATACGATAAATCACTTTTGTTAATGGTTTTGTGGCCACATGTTGGATACGTTCTATCGATTGTCACTTTCCAAAGAACTCCCATCTATAGTCGTATTTTTTCTCAGAGTCTAAGTATTGGCAATCTCCCATTCACAGTCTTACTTGAAACACCCCTAGTTTGGTCTACACCCTACTAGGGGTGTAGACCAAACTAGGGGTGTTTCAAATCCAACAACTCACGATGCAACTCCACACGCGTTTCTCGACAATCGACCCTATGTCCTCGATTATGCATCATTCGTAAGTCGACACTTGTATGTATATGTTTGACCAATTTGGGATGTTACCATTTTGATGTCAATCTGGTGTTAACTTTGGAATTTCTTGTTGCAACACAAGGGTCCATTTGTTTCCTCCGAAAAGCTTGAGAATACCCTATAGTGGATATCACCCACAAGAATGTTCCTCTTGCTTTATGATTTCGACTTTTAGTTCACCACCTGTTTCTTCCTTAATATATGGCAGTCTATTTGGGAAAAATTAGTGTGGAGCATTGTCTAGACTTTGTTTTCTTCTGGCTCGATATAGTCATTTTCACCTTTTAAGCACTCGATTTCTGGTGTCAGTGCTCATCCGACACCATAAATCAAGTAATTGCGTGACCGTGGGAAGCCACATGATCGTATTCTGGATTTTTCCTGACTGGCCAAGGTTTAGAAAAGCCTGATGGATTGTTCAATTGTATTCATTTTGCAGACAAGAATATGTTTCTTGTAGCCGAATAAAAGAAATTGTCGTCCTCAGATAAATATTTGATATCGAAATAAAAAAGAAGTAGGGTAGTGTGGCGGAAACGATTCCCTGGACAACGTTGAATGGAAGATCACCTATAATGGAGGAGGTGGTGGAGTTGTTTGTTAGATCGATGATCCATAATCTGGCTATGAACAAGTGGCTTGTGACACGTATAATGTGTGAAGAAGCTCGTTGATTTTCTGGTTTGTTCGCTTCATGTTTGCATCGGTTGAGGATTGAACACCGTATATCGTTGGATCTAACTATGCTAATGTGTCATCACTTAATGCCACAAAAAGATCATGTAGTGGTCCTCTTTATTCTTGATGATGGTATGTGGCATGTTGTACCAGCTACACTATTTCCTCGACTGTGACGCTGGCCGTTGTTGGGATGGAGTGTGCCATTGTAGAAAACGTGTTTCCCATGAAAAGGATGGTGCCCTATCCCTGAAGGTGGGCTGGTTATCCCATCACAAAATCCATGTTGATGGAAACCCATGTCTGTGTCAGAATAGGTAGAGGTTGGAGAACGCTAGGTGGCGTCTTGCAAGGAGATTTTTATGGCTGATAGATGACACATAGTTTGTACAAGGCTAAGATATTGATCTCCATTTTGTCATCATAATAATACTCTGCTAGATTTTTTAGCATCATTTCCTATTCAAAGTGTCCACTTCTATTCTCCGTAACCCCTTCTTTTGTGGATGATTGATCTAATAAGTATATGACCATCGCCTATAGGGTTTGTCAAACCACAAATTTGTTTTCTCATACGGGATGAACTCCTCGTCAACTTTCACGACTAGTTGGCGAGCCGTTCTTAGCTATTAATATTATTTTCTCTCTTAGAGGGTTCGTTGGACTGGTTTTATCAGGTCCATTTTCAATGTGGTAGTTAAATTTGGACTTGAGAAAGGTCATCCATGAAGGGCTCAGTTTTCATGTAGTGTGGAGATGTTTTAGCACATGATGGTCATTCAAGAGAATGTAACATTGATATTCCAATAACATCAATATGTCTTGAACGTGTCCAAGGATACGAGTTTCTCTTTCTTATGCACCACGTGGTTCAATTCTGGTTTGTGAGATTCCTTGACATATAAGCCATGGGTTGTTCTCCACCACAATTGTGTTCGAGGAGAAAAGCTTTAATGGATCATACGCATGTGTTGGTCACCATGATGTAGTCCACCAGAGGATGTGCCAATTTTATGTCTTATGCCAAGGTCACTTTTTCTCTTAGAGATTTGAATGCTTCTTGTGTTTTTTCTCCTCTCAGTTCCACTATGTGGATTTTTAGTTAGATTGGAGAGAGGCCTTGACACTCGGGTATAGTCTTTAAAGGGCCGATAGTAGTGTATGGAGAAGCCCGAAAATACTTATAAGGCCTGGACATGTGTGGGAGTTGACCAATTAGTGACCGCCTCCACCTTGTTTGGATCCATGGTGATCCGTTAGCCACAGATGATGTAGCCCAAAATATTGATCAAACGGTGAAAGAAGTAGGGGTTTGAGAGGTTTTTAAAAGTTACTCTTTTTCTAAACGGTTTTGAAGATGTCCATTGTGCTCCTTTTTGTTGTTGTACGACACTAGGATGCCATCTACGTGCACAACAACAATTTCCTTAATGTACACACAAAATATGTTGTCCATCGCTGCCATAAATACTACGGGGGTGTTGGTTTGTCAAAACAGAATAACTAGGAACTCAAAACGCCCGTGTTCAGAATGCCATCTTTTTTCTGTCCTTATCGGATATGCTTGTCTAATGGATTTTGATACATAATTCAATGTTGCTAGTAATTTTTCTTGGAGAATGGGGTTGTGGTTCTTGATGACAATGTCGTTCAATGATCGATACTCCACGCACATCCACACCTGCTCGGTTTTTCTCTTCACAAAAAAATTAGTTTTTGCGTATGGTGAGTTGGAAAGTATGATGAACCCTTGATGAAGAACCTCATCCACATGCTTCTTGACTGCAATCAACTTGTGATTGCTCATCAAATAGATTCCTTCCAGTAGAAGTCTGGTTCGTGAATTTAGGTGAAACAGATGGTTTGTGTTATACTACGTAAGTACATCTTGGGGTTGATCATCCAAAACATCCCTTCAAGCCCTCAAAGTATCCCTTGTCACACTCATCTTTCATGAGTATCACAAACTCCCGTGGTACGGCAGCGAACTTTGTAGGTGTCGAGGATGATGTTGTCGCTTTGGTAGTCATGATTTCTTTTGCTTCATCTGCCTCCATGTGGAATCTATGCTTGAGCTCTACATTATAGGTATGTTTTGGCCACGTGCGAGGATATTGATAGGAATTTTCTGGCTGCAACTTCTCATGCTTCTTCCACCAATGCTACTCTATGTAACCACTTTTGGATCTTCAATTGCTAATCTACAAGAAGATGTAATTTTTACTAGCGATGCTCATGTAGAGTAATATGCTACTTTAGTTCACTTACATATTGTTCCGGAATAAGAAACCTCAATCAATGATGATTTTGTGGTAACTTATTCAGTATGTTCTCCAGAATGTTACAACATGTACATTTTCAACTTACTGTTAGAGAATTTTGAAAAGTTGAAGGATTTTCAGTCGTTTGTTGACGTTTTTTCTTGAAGCACTCCTTGTTCTGTTTGTCACTAGCTGATTGTCCTTGTGCCCCTTGTTAAACTTTGTGATCTCATTTACTCTTGTTTTTGGCGAGGTGCTAGGATGGATGAGTGGTTGACATAGAATTTCCCAACCGGACAAGATCCTCATCGCCCACTCCTTTCCTTTGTCGTATCATTTATCTATATTTTCTTATGTATGACCTCCTCCCGTTTTGGTATATTGATGCCATTTTTGAAAATCACTTGTGATATGACTTGACGTCTTGGAAGTCCAGTAAAGCCGTTGATCATGTTGATTGACGATTTCATTCTCCATCGGAGACGAGGTTCATGTTGACTGTGACATTCCTTTACCACGATAAGAATTGTGTCTTTCTGGCCGGCAACTATTGGATCCATACATTTTAACTTTGAAATTGATGTTTATAGCTCTATGTATGTTCATGTGCATTTGCACCTATGTTTAGCTCATAAGAGAAGGAAGATATTATTTGTAAACTGATTTTGATGTGTAGTTAGAAGTCAGAAAGATACGAACTTACTTTTTAGTGTTCATACGTATGTATTTATGTATCAAACTTGGTAGCGGGACAAGGGCTCTTGAAGTTTGCCCTCGATATGGAAAATTGCTAGCTGTTTGAATAGACATGTTGAAATGGAATTGAAGGGGATCTTGGCCGTCCTTGGAAGTTAAAGGGATGCTAAGAAAGGTCTTGGCTGACCCCTCTCATGATGAAAAGTATCAGTGTATGAAGTTTGTTATGTTTGGTCAAAGTGATGCAAAGCTCAATATGAGTTTGCATCAAATGCAAATTACCCATTCTACCCTTGGAAATGTTGGATACAGCAGCAACTGTTCGCGGCCATTGTCTTTGCGTCGGCGGAGCACTAGCGGCGTGAGCGCAACCGTCGGGAAGAGCTGAGACGTCGGACAGTGGCACCAACACGCGCACCGCCGCTGCACGCTGCCAGGCCAAATTCAGCAGCACTACCTCACCGCAAGGTGCGCACATACGTGCACCCTAACACGGACATGGACACGCACACGCACACGACACTCGCGCACGGCACTGCAACGCCGCCGCTCGCGTCGCCGCTTCGCTGGTCCACCCTTCGCTCAGCGTGCTGCACATTTCAGCAGCTGGACGTTGCTGCACATCTCATTTCGACGCTTGTGTGGAAGAGGGAGTGAACTCTTGTGACCTACTCTTGAGCCAAAACGAGTAGAGTAAGGATTCTCCCGCTTTACTCGTGTGACTCGAGGCGTCTGTCGGCGCACGCGATTGCTCGTACCGACAGCATGACACCGGTGGCGCTGATGGTGGGCGCGCTTGCTGTGCTGCTGCTGCCCACCGCCTGGCTGGCCGCGGCGCAGGAGCTGTGCAGCAACGTCAAGCTGTGCCCTGGCGGTCTGTGCTGCAGGTGAGAATGCTTTGACTGCCCCGTGCTTTTCAACAGTCCCAGCAGCAGATCAAGCACCAGCAGCAGCAGAAGCAACACCACCAGAAGCAGCAGCAGCTAAGGGAGTAGCAGCAGCAGCAGCAACAGCAGCAGCAGCACCAGCAGCCGCAGCAGCAGCAGCAGCAGCCGCAGCAGCCGCAGCAGCAGCAGCAGCAGCAGCAGCAGCAGCAGAAGCAGCAGCAGCAGCAGCAGCAGCAGCAGCAGCAGTAGCAGCAGCAGCAGCAGCAGCACGAGTAGCAGCAGCAGCAGCAGCAGTAACAGCAGTAACAGCAGCAGCAGCAGCAGCAGCAGCAGCAGCAGCAGCAGGAGCAGCAGCAGCAGCAGCAGCAGCAGCAGCAGCAGCAGC
>SZWC01002177.1:2113-12136 GCA_023375785.1 Penium margaritaceum
AGCAGTGATCCAGACCCACGTGACCGCACCATCGCCGAGCTTCGTCATCTTCTGGCGCTTCGCTTTCAGGGAGGTGCGAGTGTGTTGTCATCGTCGAGTGGGTCACAGACTGCTTGTTCGTCCGTCCTCGTGACTCGTGATGACACGTGTGGGGGAGCACAGTCCGCATGTGATGATGATGGGCCTGACTGCACTGACTGGATTCATGAGTCTCACCTTCGTGATGCACGTCGTTCCTTCCCACTGACGGCTCAGCGTCCCTCTGATGCCGAGTGTTCCATTGCTCGTTGTACAGTGACGTCCACCAGTCGTGACTCCGGTGGCACTTGGATCATCGATTCCGGTGCCACCCACCAAATGACGTGTCGTCGTAGTGACTTTGTGGTACTTGGTCCTGTCACGACTGTCCGTTCTGTTCGTACAGGTTCTGGTCAGTCCTTACCGGTTCATGGTGTTGGGGTTGTATGCTTTGATGGTCCGTCTGGCCCCCTGTATCTCTCTGACGTGCTTTTTGTGCCTGATCTTGAGCTCAGTCTGCTGTCTGTGTGTGCCTGCACTCTGATAGGTCTCTCCCTTGAGCATACCCCTGATTCAGCGTCTGTGACTGCTATTGACACCAGTAGCATTGTCTTGCGTGCTTCAGTCGTCGATGATTTGTACCGCATTGCTCGGCCCTCCTCCCCTTGCTCTCCCTCCTCCTCTGGTTGCGTTTTTGTCTCTGGTGTTCTATCCCCGGAACACCAGCGGTTGCTTCACCGACGTCTGTGTCACGTGGGCTCCAACACTGTGTCGAAGCTCGTCCGGACACAGCCCGCTCTTGGTCTTGACGTGGCTTCTTTCGAGAAGCCACCCAAGACCGACTGTCTTTTTTGCGCTCAGGGAAAGATGCACCGGTGCGCTTACCCTGATTTGCGTTCTGGAGCACTGAGGCCCCTCGAGTTGGTCCACTCGGACCTGCTCGGTCCTCTCCCGGTTGAGTCGCTGTCCGAGAGGGGCCGGTATGTTCTGACGCTGACTGATGACTTCACCCGGATGCGGTGGGTCTACAGTCTGCGTCAGAAGGGCGACGCCGCCCTTGCGGTTCGACTCTGGCTCGTGATGGCTGAGCGTCAGTCTCGCCACACGCTACATGCCTTTCGCTCAGATCGTGGCGGCGAGTTCCTCGGCGAGATGGACTCCTTCTTTGCTGAGCACGGCATTTTTCACCAGGTCTCCGCTCCTGCTACCCCACAGTAAAACGGTGTATCTGAGCGCTAGAACCACACCATGGAGGATGCGGTCCGCGCCATGCGGTCTAAGTGCAGTCTCCCGGATTCCTTCGCATTCGAGGGCTTCGCCTACATGACTTGGGTCTGGAACCGCCTCCCGCATGGTCCGCTTCCGGATCATGTTACACCTTACGAGCTCTGGTTTGGCCACCGTGCTGATCTTCGTCTCGCACGCGTCTGGGGATCCATGGCCTCCGTATGGTACACCGAGGACCAGCAGGGGTCCAAGGTCTCCCCTCGGGGTCGCTTGTGTGCCTTCATTGGCATCTCCATGCGGTCAAAGGCCTGGCGCTTTTGGGACCCCACTCGCCGTCGTTTCATTGAGTCCCGTGACGCGCTGTTTTTTGAGTCAGTCACATACCGTGATCTGACTTCGATCACAGCACTCTCTACGGCTCATGTCCCTTCCTGTGAGGGTCCTCGGCGGATGGGGGAGACCTCTTCGCCAGCGACCATTTCTCGTCAGGCTGATGTGTCCGCTCGAGTCCCCTCTCGATCTCCAGCACTTGATGATCCGGCTATCATTGCCGTAGGTCCAGAGATCCCGCGTGTCCAGCCTGCTTCACACCCCACAGGTACCGCTGCTCCCACACATCCTCCTGCATCACCATCTCTGTCCACAGGCACCCCTGTTCCGGCGTCTGACCCAGACCAGCCCACTCCTGTCCCTACGTCGGCTGACACTCCTGTCTCAGTGTCCGGGCCAGCTTTGCCCGCTGTCACTCCCAGCTCAGTGTCCCCACACACGCATCTCCGCGCACGGCATCTCCGCCTGCCTCGTTTCAGCCCTCACCAGCTGTGGTCGTACCTGTCCCTGTGGTCGTACCTGTTCCTGAGCCTGATGTGCGCCCCTCGACCTCCGGTTACTCCTGTGAGCCCGGTGGTCGCCTTCGACCACTGGATTCTGGAGCTCAGCGAGCGTCGGGTTCCGGACCTAGATGTTCCTCTCGCAGCATCGCGAGCGGCAATCCAGGCACAAAGGCCTTAGGCCTGAGTGTCCGCACTGAGCTTTCAGAGGTACACCCATCGTGCCCCATAGGGCACGACCTGGTCACTCGCGAGTTCCATGTCGCCTGTGATGCAGCAGCTGATCTCGTGGCCGTCAGGCCTGACACTGAGGCGTGTGCACTTGCCACGCAGAGTTCCCCCTCTATGGCGCCGGACCCGGGCACATTGAGGGAGGCTTTCTCATCGCAGGATGCTGATGCCTGGCGAGCTGCTTGCGAGGACGAGCTTCGCGCTATCCGAGAGCACAGAGTCTACGAGCTCGTCGACCTTCCCCCTGGGAGGAAGGCGATTCCGGACAAGTGGGTCTTTTGCAAGAAAGTGAAGCCGGATGGCTCACTGGAATGCTACAAGGCCCGCTTGGTCGTCAAGGGGTTCTCTCAGATTGAGGGAGTTGATTACACTGACACCTTTGCCCCTGTCGGCCGCATGACCTCAGCTCGAGCTCTGTTCGGTGTAGTAGCTCAGCATGACTGGGAACTACACCAGATGGATGTGAACAACGCGTTCCTCCATGGCTCTTTGGATGAGGAGATCTACGCCGCTCAGCCACCAGGCTTTGAGGACGGTGACAAGGCCTGGCGCTTGCACAAGTCCTTGTACGGCCTCAAGCAGTCTCCACGGTGTTGGAACTGGGAGATCACTGGCACCTTGACTCGCGCACGGTACGTACAGAGCGAGGCAGACTCCTCACTCTTCATCCAACCGACACCCGAGCGGTTTACCGCCATCCTGGTCTATGTTGATGACCTTCTGATCGCGTCTCCATCGTTGGAGGTCGTAAAGGAGGCCAAGGCTGTCTTGCAGACCGCCTACAGGATGAAGGACCTCGGTCCTGCATCGGTGTTTCTTGGTATGGAGATTGTGCGAGATCGAAGACATCGGACACCGTTGCTGCATCAAGCCCAATACACACGGGTCGTGGGGGAGCGCTTTAGCGATCTCCTTGGTACAGTGCCCACTGCTTCCACACCACTCACACGTGATGGGCAGGATGCCCTCAAAGTGGATGACCCTACACAACTGGGGGAGACAGTGGACGTGGCCTTGTACCTCCGTCTTATCGGATCTCTGATGTACCTGGCCACTACCACGCGTCCCGACATCGCGTTCGCCGTCAACCTCCTCGCTCAGTTCTCGCAAGCTCCACGTGCGAGAGCTCTTCACGCGGCTGTGCAAGTGGTACGGTACGTGGTCTCCACGCCGTATCTCGGACTCTGTTTTCGTCGGCATTGTTCGGTGGTCCTTGACGGCTACACTGACAGCGACTAGGCTTGGAGCCCTGACAGGCGCAGTCGCACTGGCTACGTGTTTCTGCTCAGTGGTACCGCTTTGTCTTGGCGAAGCGGGAAGCAGGGCTTCATCGCACGTAGCTCGTCGGAGGCAGAGTATGTGGCTTTGGGGGCAAGGGCTGCTGAGGCAGTTTGGCTCCAGGGCTTGTTTCTTGAGCTTGGACAGTCAGTACCCGCCATTGTGCTGCGTTGCGACAACCAGAGTGCTCTCGCCATTGCGGAAAACTCTGGTGTTTTTCATGCTCGCACAAAGCACATTGCAGTTGAGCATCACTTCGTTCGTGATCTGGTGGAGCGACGCGTGATCTCCATCATGTGGGTTGGCACTGACTTGCAGCGTGCTGATTTCTTGACGAAGGCACTTGCCCGTGGAAAGGCACCTGAGATCGAGCCAGCCCCTCCGTCATCAACAGTGGCTCGGGACGGTGCAAATACTGACGAGGAGCTTGCATACTACGAGGAGAGGACGGAGATAGAGGTGTGGTCGAGGTTGCGTCGGAGCAGTCCGGGGTATCATCCCAGTGAAGACTACGATCCCGCTGATCACTACGCGTAGGCGGACGCAAGGGACTACGCAACGCGCTGCCAATCAGCCGACGACGACACCCCAACGTCGCTGAACCAGCCGGCAACAGCACAACAAAACGACCACCGACCTCTTCACTCTCTGGTAAGACCGCCCATTTTCCATAGGACGCGCCCGCAACACCGCCGTGCTGTTCCCCGTGGTGCAGCTCCACCTGCTGCAGCGGCAGCATCTGAGGCCTCCGCTCCGCGTCGTGCTGCATCCCCAGCCGCAACTGCTGCAGAGCCCATCTCGTCTCTTGATATTCTCTCAGCGCTGCAGGCTATCCTTTCATCCAGTGCTGCCGTTGCCACTACCTTTGCAGCCACAGCATGTGCCACAAGTGCACCAGCCAGCACTGCTGTAGGTCGAGCCATTGACACATATACTGCAGTAGTTGACCAGGGACCCTTGGCAGCCTCGGCCGTCAACGTAGCCACTCAGGTTGCTGCAGCAGCAAACGCAGTTGCATCCGCCGCAGCCACAGCAGCCACAACACTCTCCAATGTAGTTGGCTCCGCTAACGCCTCCACAACACAGGCAGCCTCTCTACCCTCCACATCACCGTCAGTCACTCGGCACCTACAACTGTTGGTTTTGATCGCTACAGTCATCGTCGCTCTGTCAGGTGCAGCTCTGACAGGTTTAGCCTGCTTCGTCGTCACCACATCGTCCTTTGTCGCAGTCGTCTCCTCCTCAGCTGCTGCAGCACTGCCACCACTGTTCTCTCTGCACCGCAGTGCGTGGTGAGCTTGCCTTCTCCTGCTCTTCCGCACTCTCTGCCTTCCCTGTATTGGCGTGTTTGTGCGTTCAGGTTGTTGCCTTGCAGCGCACTTTCAACACCGATATCTTGCTTCCCACGCCCACTTGGGCAAGGGCAACTCTGCCAAAAAAAATTCGGCAGAGTCACATCGCTGGCACAATGCCAGTCGACGATGACCAATACACAGCACTACAGGCTGAGCTTCAGCGTGAGCGCACTGCATTACAGGAAGCTCTCAGTGCTCAGCGGGCTGCTGAGGAAAAACTGAAGGCTGAGCAGGCTGATCAAGAGACATTCGCCGACCACATTGCTGACTTGGTTCTGAATTGCCTGCAGCCCACACTACGCAGCACTCAATCCGCTAGCATTGCTGCCGCTTTTTCCACTTCTCTCGCTTCCGCTCCCACTGCCGCTGGCACATCTACCTCTGATCCACTTGCAGTCGCCGCAGCTGCTGGCGCTGCTGTAGCCAAAGCCCTTGCCCCAGCAGTGCAACGCAAGCCTGACTTTGACTCCACTCCACCCCACTTCACACCCAGTCTCACTTTTCACTCTTGGGAGGTTCGTTTTAGTGCCTGGGTGCAAGGAGAACAACTCCGGGAATACTACCATGCACCAAATCCCTCAGCTGTCCCACCTTTCGTGCCTGTCGATTCTGAGTCAGCGCGAGCGGTTCGAGCACTCATTCGCGCCTGACCAGACGATCTCACTGATGAGATTGGATCCTACAATGCTGACACTGCACGCCGCACTCCCGCTGACCCGGTTGGGGCTTATGCCCTGATCAAGCGGCGCACGACAGTCACTGGACATGCGCCACAGAGCGTCCTCACCGTCCAGTTCAACACGCTCTCCATGCGTGCTGACGAGACTGCTGACGCCTATTGGGCTNTCCTCCGTCTCCACCTCCACTACCACCGCCACCTCCCTTGCTTCCCAAGGAAGTGGGCGTGGTGGAGGGGGCAACAAAGGTAAAGGCCGAGGAGGTGGCTCTGGCGGTGGCGGGCAGGGGAAAGGGGGCAAAGGTCGCGGTTCTGATAGCACGGCATCCCACTCCTCCTCCTCCAGCACTGTCACTTGCTGGAACTGCGGCGCCGCTGGTCATGCGGCGCCCAAGTGCCCTGCACCACCAGATGATGCACGCCTGGCCTCAGCCATGCGTGCTCACTGGGCACGCTCTTCAGGATCAGGTGGAGGCTCTGCCCGCTCCTCCACCTCCGCGGGGTCCAGTCGTAGCTCTACGCACACGTCTTCTCCATTGCCTGCAGCAGCTGCCTACAGCACTGTCCTCTCTGCACCTTCTCCACCTACACCCTGGGGTTGGCCCCCGGGATTTGGAGGTCCTGTCTACTTCGGGCCTCCTTCCGGCTTCTACTCACCTCCATCATGGGCGTCCCCCATTCCTGGTCCCCAGCCACACTCCTCTGCCGCACTCATCACTGGACCGCCTGAGGACGAACGCCAGTTGGACTCTGCGCTCTCTCATGCCATCCACCAGCGTCACCTCCGTGATCAGGGAGGTGAGAGTGTACGTTCGGTCGAGGAGGGCCTTGCGTGTGCTGTTGACTTGTCTCTTCGTGGACCCCCCTCCGGTCATGTTCAGGGGTGTCCCCCAGATGATGTCCCATGGATTGAGGATTGGCAGTCGTACAGTCTCCCTCGTTGCCTTGCTGCTTGTGGCCAGCGCCTTTTTCCACGTTCTGCCATTGCTGCTGTGAGTCGTGACCCTGCGTCTGTCCGTGTGATGGGTGGCTTCTGGATCCTTGATTTAGGGGCCACCCACTACATGACTTCGTGTCGTTCAGCGTTTGTGTCGTTGGGTCCTGTTGGTTCTGTTCGCTTTGTGCGCACTGGCTCTAGCCACCTTCTCCCTGTCCAGGGTGTCGGTGTCGTCCGCTTTGTTGGCCCTGGGGGGAGCTCTTCCTCCCTGACGTTCTCTATGTGCCTGCTCTTGAGCTCAGTCTGCTGTCTGTTACGACTCTCGACGACCAGGGCATGGACTTCTCATCCAGCCGTGGTGTCGCCTCTGTTATGCATCGCAGCACTGGTCGTGTCCTACTGCGAGGCACTCGCTGTGACCGTCTGTTCCGCGTGCCCTCGTTTGCACCTCATCCCTCCACGACTGCTCTTGTTCATGTGGCCCGTTCCCTCACTCCTGCACATGCACAGTTGCTCCATCGTCGTCTCTGTCACATTCACACTACTGCCATTGACAGTTTACTTCGGGAGATGCCTGCGAATGGCCTTGATGCCGACACGTTCTCTGCACCCTGCCCCACTGACTGTCTCGACTGTGCTCAAGGCAAAATGCACCGCTCCCCATTCTCCACTTCTGAGTCTCGCACGTCTCACCCACTTGACCTCCTGCACGCTGATGTCATGGGACCCCTTGCCCATGACGCCCTTGGGGGTGTCGGACGTTATGTCCTCTGTCTCACAGACGATTTCTCTCGGATGCGCTGGGTTTTTGCCCTTCGGCAAAAGAGTGACGTCTGTTCCACACTTGAGTCGTGGCTACCACAGGCTGAACTGGCCTGTGGTCGCCGGCTCAAAGTCTTTCGCTGTGACCGTGGTGGCAAGTTCATGGGTCCCACCGCTCACTTTCTCACCTCTCGTGGGGTGTGTATGGAGCCCTCGGCACCTTACACACCCCAACAGAACGGTGTCTCGGAACGCTGGAATCGCACCCTCGTTGATGGAGTTCGTACTCTCCTCAGCGAGTCCTCCCTCTCTTCTGTCTTTTCCTTCGAGGCCATGTGCTACATGACCTGGGTATGGAACCGTGCCCCCCACGGTCCCCTTCCTCGCCACATCACCCCCTTTGAGCGTTGGTATGGCCGTCGTGCTGACCTCCGTCTGGCTCGTGTCTGGGGCTGTGTGGTTGCTGTCTGGTTGCCAGAGGACTCTCGTGATGGAAAACTGAGTCCTCGTGCGCGCCTCTGCACGTTTCTTGGCGTCTCTGCCATGTCTAAGGTATGGCGTTTCTGGGACCCCGACCGCTCCCGTGTCATCGAGTCGCGTGACGCCCTCTTCTTTGAGGATGTCTTTCCCCGTGACCTGTCCCATGTCCCTCCTCCATCGTCTCTCTCCTCGCTTCGTCGGCTTGGAGGGGGTGGGTCTATTCCAGCCTCCGATCTCCGTGCGTCCACGTCTTCTCCTCAGACAGCGTCCCCTGTTGTCACTCCTACGGACAGTGACGAGGACTCAGTCTCCTCCAGGTCAGGGGCCTCAGCGCCCTCCCCGGAATCCGAGTCACCCCGGTCCTCAGCCGGCAGCCCTGTGTCCTTGCCGTCTACCGCCATTCCCGAGTCCTCACACTCGGCACCCACTCCCGCACAGTCCACTGCTCGCTCCACTTCCATCTCATCCCCTGGCCCTGCAGTTTCTCCGGTGCTTGACACCACTGCAGGCGGTGAGCCTCAGGTTCGGCCCCCTTGCCCAGAGCCTTATACTCGTGGGGGGANTCGTCTCTCTCCTCGCTTCGTCGGCTTGGAGGGGGTGGGTCTATTCCAGCCTCCGATCTCCGTGCGTCCACGTCTTCTCCTCAGACAGCGTCCCCTGTTGTCACTCCTACGGACAGTGACGAGGACTCAGTCTCCTCCAGGTCAGGGGCCTCAGCGCCCTCCCCGGAATCCGAGTCACCCCGGTCCTCAGCCGGCAGCCCTGTGTCCTTGCCGTCTACCGCCATTCCCGAGTCCTCACACTCGGCACCCACTCCCGCACAGTCCACTGCTCGCTCCACTTCCATCTCATCCCTTGGCCCTGCAGTTTCGCCAGTGCTTGACACCACTGCAGGCGGTGAGCCTCAAGTTCGGCCCCCTTGCCCAGAGCCTTATACTCGTGGGGGGAGACTTCGTGCTCTTCCCTCCTCTCAGCCCTCCTCTTCTAGGGCGCCCACTGAGCCTCTCCCGGCAGGCTCATCCACTGCCTCTCAGCGAGTCACTCGCTCGAGAGCCACACCCTCCACAGCTGGTCCGTCAGCGCGCCCCACCGGCCTTGATCCACTGGGCCTATCTGTGAGCGTTGTACACCCAAACTCTGCAGTTGGCTATGCTCTTGTAGCCCACGAGTTTCACAGTGCTCTTGAGTCTTCTGTCGCTGGTTATGTCGCCGCATGCTTTGCGGCCGNGGAGAAGGCCATGCAGGAGGAGCTCACAGCCCTCCAAGATCATGGAGTCTTTGAGCTAGTGGATCTGCCTGCAGGTCGCAAGGCAGTCTCCGCCCGATGGGTCCTTCGGCGCAAGCTGAAGCCCGATGGAACTGTCGACCGGTACAAAGCACGTCTCACAGCAAAGGGGTTCTCCCAGATCCCCGGCGTTGACTTTGATGAGACCTTTGCACCGGTCGGGAGATACACCACGGCTCGAGCACTCTTGAGTCTCGTCGCCCAGCACGACTGGGAACTGGAGCAGATGGATGTCAATAACGCCTTCTTGCACGAGAAGCTCGATGAAGAGATCTACATGATCCAGCCCCCTGGCTTCACCGATGGCACAAGCAAGGTCTAGAGACTGCGTAAAGCCCTCTACGGGCTCAAGCAGTCTCCGCGATGCTGGAACATGGAGATCTCCTCGACTCTCGAGCGGGGAGGTTACCGTCGCAGCACGGTCGATCCAGCACTCTTCTTGAGCGCCCCCTCAGAGCCGTTTGTGGCAGTGTTGGTCTATGTTGATGACCTGCTCATTGCCTCACCCAGCCCGGCAGCTGTCCAGTCAGTGAAATACCTGCTGCAGTCTGTGTACAAGATGAAGGACCTAGGTCCTGCACGGGTGTTTTTGGGGATGGAGCATGAGCGTGATCGTCAACGTCGCACCCTGCACGTGCACCAGGTCGCGTACATACGCACGCTGGGGGAGCGTTTTGCTCCTCTGCTTGCAGACGTTCCCACCGCGTCCACACCAATGACTCCAGCAGGTCAGCGCCTGCTGAAGTCATTGGACTCAGCACAGCTGGGAGAGCCTGTCGATGTCACCGACTACCTTAGTGTTGTCGGCTCCCTCATGTATCTCGCCACCACCACTAGGGCAGATGTGGCCTTCGCGGTCAACTTCCTTGCCCAGTTCTCACAGCAGCTTCGGCAGAAGCATCTCGAGGCCGCGCTGCGCGTCGTCCGCTACGCGTTGTCCACTG
>SZWC01002177.1:28023-47231 GCA_023375785.1 Penium margaritaceum
AGGACTAGGAACACAACAGGCGGAAGGTCGCCAAAGAATTCCTAGTTCGAAAGGGGCACCGCAACAGGCGCCGCACCTGCTGATGGTAGGATGCCAAACACCCACCACCCGTCCCTAATGGGAGGCTGAGAAAATCGGAGAGAGACGTCACTTGACCCAATCTCCTGCTTCCTGATTGGACACGCGAGACGAGGGCAGCAAGGCGGCATACATGCACAGTCGCAAATACGAAAGGCAATTCCCAACCATCATCGCGTTTTACCATTCGATGTTGCCATGCCCCACCCCGCGGAAGCAACGTCGCCATTCGCTGCATTCAACGTCGACTCAACCGCAGGTGCCGGACTTCGCCTAATTGTGCGCGTCAGTGTGGGACAGGCTGGACACGGATGACAGCAGGGGGCCATATCGTCGGACACGACCCTTGACCACATGCAACCCTCACAACGCTGTTCCCCGGTTTTGGGGCATAGCAAGCTTAGTGGAAAGAGGACTTCTTCCGAAGCTGAAGGGGGGCTCTNGACACGGTAGGCCAGAGGCGTTACGGACTCGATCGCCTATCATTTTATAATTTTCTGCCGGGTCTATGCTACCGACGCTCTGGAGAAGCGTCTGCGGAGAAGCCGAACGTCGGAGTGGCGTGCACGGAAGAAGAGGCTAATGCAGTTCGGGAGGCACGTCGAAAAACTATTTCTCCTTGAGCAGGTGGGCTGACCGACAGCTGCGGCGGTCAGCAATTACCGCTGCCGCCGCCAGATCACGCCGACTGCTTGCTTCCCTTGTGTGATGTGACGCTCCGGACGGTCCTGTCAATGATCCTTACGTCCTATGGCTGCTTCATCCATGTTATGCCTGCTTCATCCATTGATCACTGCTTCATCCTTATTCCTGCTTCATCTATATGCCTGCTTCATCCTCCTCGACTGCATCAATGTCATGGCTGCTTCATCCCCGATCAGGCTGCTGTACTTCCCCGCAGCTGCTGGCGCTCAGTGCCAACCGCTTAGGCAAAGCTGCTGTTCTAAAACACGCGCTAGTGCTTCCAGCGGCGTGCCGTCAGAGGCTGGGCCTGCTGTACCGACCTGGAGACTCGGGCTGGTCGCTGATGCGGCCGTGCGGGTACTCCAACCAACGCTGCTGCAGAGATGCGGAGATTCGGAATGCATCCAACGGCCAAAGTACCATTCTTGGTCAGATCTGGCGGTGATTGTTGGCCTTCCACCAGGCGGCCAGGAGTCGTGTCCGGCTGCGATTCTCGTCCATGGAAAACTTCGCTTCACTCGGGCCAACTGGAGGCAGCACAGGTCAGCCTCTACGGCGCCCGAGCTATGCTTCCGCCGCGTTTGCCCCTCGGAGTCAGACCGGCACGAAGGCGTTAAACCTGCCTGCAAGAAGTGAAACCAGCCAACGCCGCGTCAGCTGTACGAGGGTTGTGATCGGCTGCCAAAGCAAGCTGGAGGTACCAGCAAACCTTGCTGCGTCGTCGATAATTCTGACTGGGCGTCCGGCTTCCACAAGCTTTGGGACGCTCAAGGAAAACATGTGGAGCTTTTCTATGAACTTAATTTTAAGGAGGTACAAGGATGTTAACACCGCGGAAACAGACTATTTGTACAAGTTGAATGGAAACTAATCTATAATTATGAACTCGAATTCTGCAAGGCGGCAAGGCCTCCAGTCGGTTGCGTAGCCGCCGGCTGGCGTGCATGACGGGGCCTGGCCGTCTGTCTAGACGGAATAATTGCGTCACAATGTTCCACGAAATGTGTAGGCGTGGGGCAAGGTCGCGGAGAACCAGGCGGTGGACCAACCAATGGACTGAGGATCTCAGGTTGCCGGTTGCATGCCGCCGACGACCGCGGATGCGCTGCGCCATGTACCCGAGCAACGAAACGTTCACCGAGGATGAGGGCTATGAGCAGCAGAGGGAAAGGAAAGGACTAGGAACACAACAGGCGGAAGGTCGCCAAAGAATTCCTAGTTCGAAAGGGNAAGGCAATTCCCAACCATCATCGCGTTTTACCATTCGATGTTGCCATGCCCCACCCCGCGGAAGCAACGTCGCCATTCGCTGCATTCAACGTCGACTCAACCGCAGGTGCCGGACTTCGCCTAATTGTGCGCGTCAGTGTGGGACAGGCTGGACACGGATGACAGCAGGGGGCCATATCGTCGGACACGACCCTTGACCACATGCAACCCTCACAACGCTGTTCCCCGGTTTTGGGGCATAGCAAGCTTAGTGGAAAGAGGACTTCTTCCGAAGCTGAACGGGGCTCTTCGACAGTGTTCCCTTGCGGGATAGGCATGATGGACACGAGCATGTCGTTCCTCATTTCAAACGCGTGACAATTCCCATATACATCGCGATTGGTCAAAGGTCATCTCCCGCGACACTAAATTGAAAATTAAACCAACATGCCACACTTTACGACTTTTCAACACAGACTAACAGGCATTCCAGTTTTTTACAACAATGAACCATGGATTTTCTTGTGAACACGATATTCCACGAAGGGCATGTAACAATTAAAAATATGCCTTAAAAACTAAAGTCATTTCATGATATCTTATTCTTGTATTCAATCGTTCATCAAAGTCAAAACTTCCATTTCTTTTTTAAAAGGGATGACTATGTTAGTCGATATTAGCAAACTTCTTTTTTGCAGTTTTGACGTTATTCAACCTTCAAACCTAGAAGACTTCAATGTGCACACGGCGAAGAAACTTTGCTTCAACATGGGACATTACAAGGGCCTGTTAATCTAAACTATTGTAGCAATTTCAAACACGACCAAAACGAAGAAGAGTCTGAGTATGCAAAATGAGATATAAAAAAACTTAAGGAACTAGACAGAACCTATGTGTTGACGCGTACTAAAAAGGGGCATATAGAGGTCTAAATCGTGCATGTGTGGCTTCGAGTGATCTACATTCTGAAACAGTGGCTTCTTATGCTAGAACTTCATATTCGGTGGCACATAATTTTAATAGCTGAGAGAAGCGTGGAAGGAAGTAAATTTGCCGATTCAAACACCTTCTGACTAAATGCAACATTTTCCACCCCAAAAATGAATGATTTTCTAGCCAAAATGCGCATTTTATCTACAATAGCCGAACACACACTGACACCCAAGCATATTCACGATCACAATGTCACACTGAACGCAACATAGGTGGTTGACAAAGATAAGGTGCGTGACAAAAAGAGATAGATTGTATTGAAAAACAAGTGTACTTTAATGAAAATTGTAGAGTGAAACCAGTACATATGTAAAATGACCATAATGTGAATTACGCATATGTTGAGTCATGACAGAATTCTCCATTCGTGAAGTTCAGAACGCGTGTACGTCAAGGACTTAACATTTCTCCCCCTTTTAGCCACAACATCCCGTCATGTAAACAAACATAGGCAAGTGACAATAAAAAGACACATTCATGAGATCATTCTCGTATGAGAAGTTTCTTAAATGCAACCAACTATTGTGCGTACTTTTCTATCCGTGTCATTTGACAAACGTGGTTGCTCTTGTATGGTGTTGATGTCCGAGGATGTCTTCAATCACGTACTCAATACTCTCATGAGGTGGAAGTTCAACAAATCTACCAGAAAAGATTGTGGTGTGGTCCCCATAGTACTTGAGCGTATTGACCTCCAAGGGAGGATTATTCATTATGTTGTCAAGCTTCGAGATGAGAGCCATTATAGACGTTGAAACTTGTTTGATTTCAAACACTCTCAACCACCAAGGTTCTAGCTTCATAGGATCGTATCGTTAGATTTTGATGTTCAACACCATTGCGAGCACAAAACATATCATTCTTACAACATGTGTAGCATGCTAACTTCATAACCTCTTAGGTCTTCTCGAGATTTGACCATTTTTCCTCCCAAATGCTTGTCAAGTCCCTAAAGTGGCATATGAGACACGTGGATATTGCTCTAAATTTGCAATTCAGCCAATGTAGCATGATGTTTATAGTAAACCACGCTGAAAGGGATTTTATCAAATTTGGTGCAAGTGGTGAAGTTTTATGCAAGTTTGTTCCTCAATATCTTGGCTTTCAAATCATTGTCATATGCTCGCATGATGTGGACAGAGTTCCAACGTGTCATTCGACCTCTCCATTTTTCTGCCAGTTTGAATATGGAACACAATGGATAGTAAAATTTAAAAACCATAGTTTTTCATCACTTTACATAAGAATTTTTAGTGGAAAGGCCTTCTCAACCGATGATCATGGTACATGGAAAAACGTGTATATATGAAAAATGGTTCAATAACAATCACGTTGTTCCATTTATGGTGACGATGGTCATTGCAATGAAGAAGTAAAACGTTTTTCAAACGTTTCTACTAGAAAAAACATTAAAAAATAACCCTTACGAGTGGTAAGTTACCTTGTCATGAAATCCAAGCTAATGCCCATGGTTTATGCTCACGGTTTTTAGAGGTGGTAATAGACTTAAGGCCTCTTGTAACGTGATTTTCGTGTCTAACAAGTGTCACAATTGCTAAATGCTCACATAACAGTCTTAATCCATCTTTGTTGTAATGTACTAGCCAAAATCCGTGTAACCTTTATCACATAACCTCAAAACGAACGAGTCTAGTATAATAAGCTACATGTTGATCTTGCGCATTACATATGATCGCTGTCTCAAAGTCTTTTGTGTATTTCTTTTTCAAAGCGAGTACTCAATTTCATCATCAAATTTATACTCTAGTGACTCCATCCATCAAGATGATTGACGACTCAAAATTGGCTCTCTTGGTACATTTGAAGGGGTGATGGATGATATGGACTATGCATCACCATGTTTCTAGGAAGTACTAATATGTTTTTAATGTAAGCATGACTAAAAGCAATATGTTTTCTTCACAACGTAATTGGATTCACATCCGTGCATTAATATAAACATGTACCTGGTTGTTTTTTTCCAACCGTTGTTGTCTTAAAGGAGAACATCTCCATTGGCTTCATTGGAGACATCAATGGCCATGATGTAAACTACCATTTGCAATGTTCGAACTTGATGAAGCAAGGAATTGAAACTAATCTTAAACTTTGAGGGTACATTTTCACACTCTGTAGTAAAATGTGATTGGCACTCATATGATTTTCCAACAAGTCATCTCCTTCTCACACCATGAAGGAATGGATTGTCTTACAGAAACAATTCTACTGCAAACTCACACCACACATTCACATATACTTATCAATCTCACACATGCTGGTAAGAACACTTTATGCACACTCTACATACGCAAGAATCCACATTCAAGCGCCACCACAAAATGAGATAAGACCTAAATTTACATAAGTCACTAAGACATTTCAACCAGTGATCACTCAGAAAGGAAAGAGTCTCCCACAAGTTTTAAAACACCATCTTACACCCCAAAACAGTTACGAACTCACAGAGGGATCAAAACTAAATCATACCATCTCCTAAAACTTTTGTTGTGCTTGATTGTGGACACCAACTCGTATTGAAAGGGAATCAATGCACAGATTTGTTTCACAGTATAAGAACAAAACACCTTGTGTCGTCTCGGGTCTTTTTGGTATTCTTGTTGTTATTCATGATCAATGGATATGTTCCCTTTTAGAGGTGGAAATGTGTTGAAGCTCTTTGGGGATGTCGCAGAAAAGGGCATTCTAAGGAAATGATACCCCTTAATTGATTGCAAGGTGGTAGGAATCTAAGGCCATAACAAATAAAATCCAAGTATCGCAGGCCTGAACACAAATTTTGAGAATAGAAAATGCTTCAAAAATGGCCACTCGAGACTTAGCCATATTTGATACAAAACAATCTCGTGGACTACACGTTGATACAGCATTTTCGAATAAAAAAACCAATTTTTCAGTTAATGATGGTGTAAGATACTTGCTCTTATAGTTGAAGAATTGTTTTTTACCGTCCCCAACTTTCCACTTGATGGTTTGTTTATGAGACCAAAGACAAGCTCTCGCATTTCACACCAGTCCTCTAAGAAACACTAGCCACAAGTATAGAAACCCCTAAAACGTTATATATATTGAACATTTCAACATGTAAGTCAATCATTGAAGGCCTCCACCTTCTCAAAGTAAAAAGAAATATGTCTCTCCCATTATAAGAATGAAGAAATCAATTCTATACCAACCATAATCCAACTTCAATGGTTTTATAGAAACATCTCAGAATTGTTTTAACATGATTTTGTTGCTAACTCCCTTTGTGCTCTCCTTTCATGCAAAACAAAAGGAGGATGATGATGAGATGCATGCCAACAAAGGCTTTGAGGGAGAAGTCGATTTTTTTGTTCATCATTACAAAACGTTTTTTTAGGGAAATTGGTGAATTTAAAAAGCATAACTAATAACTTTAACACATTATGGTTATAATTGATGTCTTTTCAACATCCTTGTTAAACATGGAGCTGTGATGATACCTAGTTTGTACAACAATCAAACTAAAGATTTAACCTATATGATGTTGGTGAACATTTGTTTCTCCTCATGCAAGGGATACAAGTTCTTCATGGTCATATTATGTAATACTTGATAGAACAAGAAAAGCGCCATTTTGCGACTTCTCCTTTTCATAAAATGTAAATGTGCAATGGAAGTTTCTAACAAAAAATTGATGATTCCAAACATAACATCTATTCCTACTCCTCTGAATTGTTTTTAGCTTATCATCACTTATTCAATGATTCCCCTTCATTCTAACTCGACTACCTTGTTGGAATTCATTCTAGATTTTTTTAGATGAGGGTAGATTTCAATCTCATTTGTTAAGAAAATTCCCTGACAACGTTTGATGGGCGTTGAAAATTATTAGAATGCTCTAACAAAAACCCCAAATGTCAAAGCTTATGTCCTTGACTTTGCAGGTGCAATTTCTACCGATCCTCTTCCCTCCAAAAAAGGAATCCACCCTTGACTTCTATGATACAAGTATAATTTGAATACTTATACCAAAATCAGCCAGCATTTTCTGGTTACGAATACGTCCTATGCTTCTTCCTACAACCACCATTAGATTGTCAGTTGCAAAATCATAAGATGATCTTTTTTTAGCACAGATGTTACAATCAAAGGATTTGCTACTCCACTCCAAATTGAGATTTTGTCGGTACAAGGAATCACACCATGAAGTGATTTTCGATCTCAATTCATACAAGCAATCCTAAGAATTATCACATGTTAAACAATAAGTTATGTTTAGATTGGTTCATAAAATCAATGGGTCTATCGTTGTGCATTGACTCTTCTCCTTAAATTAAAGGTGTTTCTTTCACCAATGCAACCTCTAAACCATCTAGTTGCTAAGAAATCTATGATAATCTCCTCCTTTCAATTCGTTCCAATTCTATAGTGCAACTCTGAAAGCCCTTGATTTTTCTCATAACTGTCTTGTTGCTCAAAATTCCTCCTATCCCTTAGTCCAATTTCAAACTCACAACCGCTGTTTACACAAATATAAACCATCAAAAGGGGACACGGTAGAGAAGTATTTCACTCAACAAAACAAGAGCCTCAACATCAAATGTCAACCTCAACGTTTTTTATTCCTTATCGTTAGTTTTGAATTACCCCTTCCAAGTTAATTGAAGTCGTTTCCAAAAGCTCCATAACATATGTTCCTTTCATCCTATGTCTAATACAATCGTTCATTTAGTTGACCAATAATGTCAATCTCTGTCAAACACAACTCACCACAAGCATGATATGAATAAATGATTTTGTTCTTCATCCAATCACTTCCTACATCAAAGGGACATAGCCAAAACAGTTGATGTAAATGGTGACAATGATCATTCATGCAAGGTCGTCCAAGATGCCAAAAACGATGATGTTTTGTCAAACATCCTCCTTGAGGACATTCTTGATTTTAAACTATTTTTTGTTGTGCGGGAGGTTAGTAAAACGGATCATTTACTTGAATTCCGATGAGTACTTGGCCATAAAAGACTGTTAATGTAGAAATAGATGTCTCCAACTTGCATTAAACTTCTCATCCAGCTTCCAACAACAAATGAGAGTATCATTCTTCAAGTCACAACACATTTTTGTTGATAAGGGAAGCCATACCAAAACAGATTAATCTGCTTAAAAAGTACACCTAGAATTGATGACAAGACCATGGTTGCGTTAGCCATTGATGTGACATCACCAATCTTCTGTTGCCATTCTTGTTAAATACATAAGTGTACTAACATATAGGCGTGCCACTAAAACAAGGCAAAGATTCAAATTCCTTTTAATTCTCCTTGACCCATAGAATAATAAATCACACCTCCGACGTCCTCGACAACATCCTCCTTGTTAAACCTTTGGATTCTACAAGTTCAACCGATCTAAGGTGTGTCTGTTGAATGTGAGGCTCATTTCATGATTGTTTACATTTCTTGGTGCGAAAAAACACATGCCTACAAGAAACCTAATGTTACAGTTTTTTAGGAAGATGTATTTTAAAAACGGGGTGTTAAGGCTCTTAATTGTTTACAAATCATGGTTAAGGTTTTTATATTTTTGCAATTCTCATATGATGCCTTCAGTTGTCTGAAGTGTTCACTTGATGAGTAGTAGAATGTAATCACCGAGCACAATGAGTTCATCAATACAATGGTTGGTGGATATGCTAGAGTGAACAATGATTGTGCATAATTAGTGCTTCAACATGGCATAGACAACACTCTAATAGGAGGTTGAGAGAGAATGTCACATATCTTTCCGTGAATCTACCAAGTCCGACTCGGCTGAGAATCTTGAGAGTGAAGTTCGAGATTTTCTTTGGAGAGCAGCTTTAAATGGTGTGTAGGATGCTTTGTGGACAAGCATGAGTATGATGAGAGCGCATGTTACTGGTAGCAAAGGACTTCATATTTTTGCGTAGGCACACAGGTGAAGAGGGACTTCTCACGATTAGACATGAAAGATGTAGCCTCAATCAGAGGCCTACACAGAACCTCCTTAATGATGCAAGAAACCCAAGCCCTTGGATATTCATCGGCTAATCTGGTGCAAGATTCAAGTGGATCCTCATCAACGCACATAATGTGTGAGCATGCCCAGGTCAACAATCATTAAAGGAAAGCCTTCTATATAGTCAACCTTCAGGTGAAGTTTCACTTGAAAACTTGATGAAGCTTCGTAAAGAAGAAGCTTCCACCTCAAGCAGTATAGGTGTCAATAAGAACCCAAAATGAAAGGAATACTTCACTGGATAAACGCTTCTCTAGAGGAAGGAAAACGTGGCAACAATCTTGAATTATTTGTGGGAAGCTTCTTATTCGAGTGGTCAACATGCCAACGCCTCAAGAACAAAAGGTGAATATCATGTTACTGATCAGTATTTTAGCATCGCAATTATATTATTCAGATTCACCTTTAGAAGAGCAATCCTGAATAAGTCCATCTCTTGACCATGTGCAAAGATCCATGCCTTAGTAAGAAAGCACCTTCAATGAAGATGTCGTGAGATTTCTACCATGAAAGTTATAAGACAAGCACTTGCGTACCAATGTCGATGGAGTACGATGCTAGGGATCCCTCTAGGATTCTTGTAAGCCTTGCAAGCTTTGATAACCATGGAGGAGGTCAATCCCTTTCAGACCCGTGTCTACTTGGTAAGGCCTACCAACTTGGGAGGAGAACGCCTTGACATCCAAAGGGCCTTTAACTTTTGCAATGGTGCTTGTGCCAAGACCGTTTCGTTGACGGCCATGACAGTGTGGCAAGGTGTGAAGTCACGATTTAAGGCCAGTTGTTTCGACAAAGTGTAATGCTAAACTCTGTGCATAGTTGTTGTCCCTAAATGCAGATGTGTTGTGGACTCCTACAAGGTTTTTGCCGACTGAACTCATAAACTTCTCCTTAGGCACTACTTCCCTTTGATACAAATTGTTATTAAAGAAAAAAAAGGCGTAAAACAAGAAGTGGAGGAAAAAATGAAATAAGAGGTTTTCAGATAGATGAATTGTTTATAAAGTAAAACCACTAAAAACCTGACATTTTTTGAGTTAGTTGATCACACATATACAAAGGGAGGAATAAGACTAAAGCATAACTTTGGTCCTTTATGCACAAGTCAAGAAACCCAACAAAGAGTGTGTTGTGAGGCCCTGGTTCATGAACCTCCACAAATAGCTGAAGAGGGCTTTGAATAGATGGAGAGCTTTCATACAAGTTTCGCACCATAATGAATTTAATTGTATAACATACAAAAAGTTAATGTAGTTTGCAAAGTTTTTTTCAATGATTTATTCAAGTGCTTAAGAATGATTGAAACATGTACAAAGAACAAATAGATCTCAAGACAAGTGACGAAAGGCCATCACACAACTCCTTTGATTGACATGACAGGACATAAAACAAATTATCACATGGATCTATCACGAATCTTACGCCCTCAAGGACATGGGGAAGGTATAACAATTGACAAGGCTAATGTGCAACAAGTTCATGGAATCCATAAAAATGACCCTTAAAAACACATCACTGGAGAAATTTGATTAAACTTCAATACTTTCATACACCCATCCATTGTTTTTTATCATGTTTCGAAGGTTGAAGCATAAAAAGTTGCTAAAAACGACATTACAAAAATCGATGATTATTCTTCACATTTTTATTCATGATTAAATGCTCAATTATTCACAAACAAAACCATCTCTAAACATAAGAAAAAATGTTGTATAGCTCAAACCAACCGTTGCGAAGAAAATAATGAAATCTTTTTATAACAAAAGTTAACCAATATTTTCAAAGCCATTCAAAAGAATAGGTTTCAAAATAGAAACATTGACATGTTTTCAATTCTCGCCTCTTCACCATGGCCTTTCATGTCACTAAAAATAGCAAAAACATTAAGGCCTAAGATTTTCATCGCAATTCAACATGCTTACATTTATGCTGACGTTTTTTGCGACCATACTAAGGTAAAACCCCTTTCTTCATCATCTAAGTCGTCCTCCTTTGTTCATAAAAAATAATACTTGAATTCTTACCAAAACTAGGTAAAAATACTTCAACATCACTTTGAAATGAACAATCAGCAAAACGTTTTACATAGATCCTTGTTGTGCCTCATTATTCTAAAAGAAAGATGATTTGTCCAACATGGCCATGTCTTTATTGCCTGATCGCACTATCATACCAAACATACTCGTGCCTTATAAAACATGAAATACCATAAAATTATCACACGTGAAGAATGAATTGTATGTTAACTTAGACTTCAATCATTTATTTGGTAATACAAATTAATGTATTTATTTTCTAAAATAATGATTACATAAGATGATGCTTTCTAAAATATTTTTTCATCATTTCATAGGCAATATTGAAGAGCTTTAGGACCTCAAAATTGAATTCAACACTGAAGCAATGTACTATTTCATAATGATTATCTTCAGATTTGAAATGGAACATAACTCATCATTATTCTAAAACTGCTTTTTCTTGATGGAAAACAAGATACTTGTATGTCTAACAGAAATTAGCCAAACGAGAACACGGAAAAGTAGACATCATAACCTTTCTACTTCAAATGCATTACTTCAAGGAAGCATGAGGTTGGCATCTTGCACAAGCAAAACAAATGACCTAGATACGCACATTCAATCTAACCCTTCAGTATTGCGTTCTTAGAAAGGGAGAAAAGCCTATTAAGCTTATAAAAATTTGGCATAGTAGAACAATAAATTCTTCATCACAATCTTCACATTACGTGACGTCAGGCCATGGAATACATTCTAAGGCATAACCAAATCAATGTCTTACACCTATGTACGTCATAAAATACAAGCTTCTCACACTAGCTTTGATTCCTTAAAGAATGGATACGTTATAATTATGTTCATTGTTAACATGGTTTGTATCACATGTTTTCCTCTAACTTCACTCCATTACATTTTTTTCAAATGCACATCAAAGTTCATCATCCCATTTTCCATAATCAAGATTATGGGAGAAATGAAAATGATGTACTTGTTTTATGATGTTGGGTATATGAATCACATAAATGAACAAATCAACACTAATAATTTGCATTTTTTCCTTCAATTATTTGTGTCCAATGTGTTCAGGCACACACACTCATTGGACATTTCTAAAGACTACGTAAGAATGATCATACATTATTAATGCATATTCTTTATTCAAACCTAACTCTTTTCTTATAAATTACGTGTGACACATGATTACAAATAAAGAAATCAAAGTATTTGTGACCAAAAGGGAAGAAACGATAAAGACACGATTTTCCCATGTTTTGTGTAGTGACATGTCGTGCCCCATGTGAGGGAAGCTCCCTTACAAACAAAAAACCACAAATCGTAGGAAACAAATTCACATCAAGAGAACATTTTCACAAGGTTAGAATGCTTTCTCTTTTTCGATTTTGCTACGAAACTGAAATCTTTGTATTGCATTCTGAAATCATTTAGTCATTTTCACATCAAGAGAACACTTTCACAACGTTATAATGTTTTTTCTTTTTCAATCTTGCTACAAAACACGTTTTTTAGGTAATTTCCAAAGTTTGATTACATCATTAACAAAATCCTAGCATTGCCGTCAAAATTTTCCATTACCACTAAACTCAAGTATCATATCTTAAAAAAACCCATTTCCATGTACACCATAGTTCAAAACACAAATCAATGTTTCTCACATGCCTAAAAAAATCTTATGAGAGACATTCATCAAATATTTTATGGGTCCATACTTCCCTTAAATTTATTTTCAAGGCAAATTTTGTTTTCTAATTCAAAAAATCGAGATACAATAACATCACCTGCAAAACTAGAATCATCAACAAAGTCAAATACTAGGATCATACATTTCCATTGGTCACCATATCAACAAAAAGTAAACTTATCTTCTTAATAAAAATGAATGTTATTCATGAACTAAGTAAGAAAACTACAAATCATTTGACAAGCTGATTGGAAAGTAGGAACTTGGCCTAAGGTCCTTGTATAAACTCCATTTTCCTATTGTTATCATAGTTTATGATCAAACAATCGTGGAAAATCCGAGTACCAAGCATAGTTTAACCTTTGTAACCCTACTTCACTACATGAATTAAAAGCTCCCACGGACGGTAACCCTTTATTTACCATTTAAAGGATTAAAATTGTTTGCATGAGGAAAAGGGTGAACTTGTTTTGAGGTCAACTATAGCGTTTTCAACACCAAATGTTCAATAAACTTGACTGGGTCCACTTCACTTTTATTTCCTTGGTTTTTTTTTCAAGGTCAATAAAAATAAATGTTGAGATAGTGATGAATATCAAGAGAATTCTTTAAAGAAAGTATTATTAAAATGTAGAATTTTGTTTTTGGGCATTATCTACTAATCTCATTTCTGTTAATTTTCAACATACAATCTGTATACGTGGGTGAGTGCAATATCTCTTGTAAATCTATTCTCTTGAAAACAAAGAGAGATTTTTCACTTCTAAATAAACAAAATATTTGGATGCACCCCTTGTAGATTCATAATCTTCATGTTTAGCTAAATCTTGATCACCTTTTAACATATCCTGAAGAAATTTCTTTCTCAACATGGTCAATACATCAAGAGCAATTTTTCATGGACATGATGGTTTGAATGGGAATTGCATCCTTGGTTTAGAGTATGATCTACATCGAAGCAATAAGTATTTTATATTTCATATGTTCTTTCTTGAACATGTATTTGACTTCAACGTCTCATTTTTAAAAAATGAACTTTCCTCTTTTCTTCCACCAATCTCCATTCAGACATTATTTCCATGCCATTAAGGTACAAGAAACTTCTAATGGTAATAAGCTATATAAATTCAAAATAAAAGGCTGCATACCAAGGTTTTTATGGGTTAAAACATTTCCAAAATACAACGCATCATGATATATACATCAATTTTCACAAAATGAATGTTCACGGAAGGAATACATAACTTTTCATATGATAGTAAATCTCCTTGTTCAGTTATTCAAATATGTTGCATCCATAAGTTTTTGTAGAGTTTTCATCATATGAAACATTGATAACTTGATGAGCCATCTTCTGTTACGTTGAAAAGTTTCATCACACATTTAATAAGCTTCCAAATTCAACTACTTCAACCCATCGTGTTTTCCCTCTCTCTTGAATGTAGGAAATATATTTGACATGTGGATAGATGGGATTGATTACGTAAGATACATCGAGATTTTAATAGTTTGTGCAACACTTCCACATATTTTCTTTGGTACTAACAAACTTCCAACATATGCTTTACTGCAACACATGCACAATCGCACAACCTCACACACGACATCTGAAACTTTAGTCCTCATAAGGCCTATGGAGACAACAAATCCAAAATCTCGCACTTAACATGTGCATCGGCTAAGTCATTTGATACAAAAGCCAATAAACTAAGTAAAAAGCAAACTTATGAAAACATAAAAAATCAGGCATTCAAGTTCACCACATTCATTATTTTTTTACACACCATTCTAAAGATGTATGATCTTTATGAGATCATGTGAATATTTGTGAAGCTATCACAAACGTATTGGTTTTCCATGATTCATGTGACTGTCAGTTTTAATGAAAAACGAAATCAAATCATGCATCTGTCTTACCGCATTGTCGCCCATATTCATTCAAATCAATTTTTTATAATTCCCACAATTTTGTTAAAAATTTGTTCCAAGTCTTGGCGAATTCCTTTTGAAGTTTCCCTCTGACCTTTTGCCTGGCATTTGTACCAAAGAAAAAAAAACGTCAACGTGAGTTTGCCTTCTGGATTTGTCTACATGTGCACACACGATAGATGGCAGAGTTGCAGCCTCTCCCATTGATGAGTTTTCACACTAAAACCTTTGGATTTTGGTTTGGAAGTAGGGAACTGAGAGGTTCGGAGAGATAACCCAAGTTCTCACTTGCCGTTGAGCCTCACGAGTGGGCGAATATGACGGTTTGACATTTCCCAATTAAGGTAGTTGGAGGATCCTTTAACTAATTCATTAAAGGTAATTTCGGGTAAATGTGAGTGTCACTTAGTTCGAAACTGAAAAATGAACGAATATGGGTGACAATACGGTACATACAAATACGAGAACAAAAATATACACATATCATCCGAATATTGAGAGAGAATGTAATTAGTGACCAAGTACCTTTCGAACAAGTTTTCATTGCACTTGACAAGTCTTTAGGGAATATGACATTGAGATAGTGAACTTTACATAGTGATTCATGTTTCGTTTTGGAGAAATTTGAGAATTTAGTCATCATTTTTGCCAATGAATAGGTGTCCTTTTGTAACGATCTAAGTGAAACGTTTATTTATGGGATCTGATAGACATTTATCTAGTGGGGGTAAATGGTCCTTTCCATAGCAGAATCGGATGAAAATTGAAGAGTACTTACGCAAAAAGTATAAGGTACTATAGCCATTAGAGGTAGTATTTTCATTTTGGCATTATTACAACAAATGTTGTTTTCCACCAAGAGTTATCTCAGATAGAGATACCTCATAAGAAGAGTATTTGTGTAGAGTTTCAGTTTTGTAACTATTGTAATCAAGTCCACATAATAAATCATTCAAGTTATTGGTTTCCCCTTCATGTTAGATCCCTTTTTTTCTTTTTTACATACCAAATTAAGTTTGGTGATGTGAAATTTTAATGAATAATGTCAACAAAAGCTGAATATCTAGTTTCCTAAAATCATAATACTAGACATTTTTTACTTTGAGTAGTGGTAAGTGTATCGTACACATTCTTAAACAATACTATTTTTTTATATTCCAATGTTTCTGAAATGCACTAGTGAATGATAAACTAGCTTTCATCTTTATTCATTGTTCATCGTCTGGTGTTTTTGGATGAATTCTTTACAAAGAGTTTTGGAGCGACAACTTTGTTTGTTTAAAATAGTCTACCACGACCGCTTTGATATGTCTCTTAATCATTAATGTAAGATCGACCATGCATCATGTAGGAGTGAAAGACCTTGTAGATATTTGAAATTAATTGAATTGGAGAATACGAGCTTTCAATTAGATTCTCACATTTTTTCATTCTTAGAAATTTTTTATGCAACATTTGTTACAAGAGAACGAACTTCAATATTGATTGAATTTTACAGTTGTTGTGCACAAGCAAGAGCTTCATTGTTTTTCAAGTGAGAAGGAAAGCATTTTTCATTTATGAATTTGATGTAAGTGGGTTACTCTACATTGTTTTAATAGTAACAAAAACTGATGAATATATAATTTCTTAAAAGAAAAACCCTAAAAAGTACCCTNAGGTACTATAGCCATTAGAGGTAGTATTTTCATTTTGGCATTATTACAACAAATGTTGTTTTCCACCAAGAGTTATCTCAGATAGAGATACCTCATAAGAAGAGTATTTGTGTAGAGTTTCAGTTTTGTAACTATTGTAATCAAGTCCACATAATAAATCATTCAAGTTATTGGTTTCCCCTTCATGTTAGATCCCTTTTTTTCTTTTTTACATACCAAACTAAGTTTGGTGATGTGAAAGTTTAATGAATAATGTCAACAAAAGCTGAATATCTAGTTTCCTAAAATCATAATACTAGACATTTTTTACTTTGAGTAGTGGGAAGTGTATCGTACACATTCTTAAACAATACTATATTTTTATATTCCAATGTTTCTGAAATGCACTAGTGAATGATAAACTAGCTTTCATCTTTATTCATTGTTCATCGTCTGGTGTTTTTGGATGAATTCTTTACAAAGAGTTTTGGAGCGACAACTTTGTTTGTTTAAAATAGTCTACCACGACTGTTTTGATATGTCTCTTTATCATTAATGTAAGATCGACCATGCATCATGTAGGAGTGAAAGACCTTGTAGAAATTTGAAATTAATTGAATTGGAGAATACGAGCTTTCAATTAGATTCTCACATTTTTTTCATTCTTAGAACTTTTTTATGCAACATTTGTTACAAGAGAACGAACTACAATATTGATTGAATTTTACAGTTGTGCACAAGCAAGAGCTTCATTGTTTTTCAAGTGAGAAGGAAAGCATTTTTCATTTATGAATTTGATGTAAGTGGGTTACTCTACATTGTTTTAATAGTAACAAAAACTGATGAATATATAATTTCTTAAAAGAAAAACCCTAAAAAGTACCCTGTGTATTGTTTTGCATGTAGTCATTTATGAACCAATATAGTTGCATTAGAAATAGATAACATTATTGTTCCTATAATAAATTTTCACTTACAAAGAATCTAGTAACATCCTTAGAATAGAAAACACGTCTCATGTTATCATTCATGGAAGAGAAGGTAATTGTTTGATAGTATGTTGTACTTATTTTCAAAATTCTTTCAACCTATTTCTAATGTATTGTATTCGCATAAAATGTTTTTGGTTATCTATTGTTTACGTGATGAACAATTATTTCATCCATTGTCATTTTAATTCATCCCTTGTTACGTGATACATTTTGCAAAATATGTTATGGCCTTGTTACTCAAATACATTCCTTTTGGTTATGGTGCCCTTGTTACAAACGGCGAACACGTCAATTGCGAATGTTCATTCAGTTTTTCACCATAGATTATTTCTTACTATTAGACATCTTCACATGATTTCCGCCAATGCACTTTGTATGTTTGGCTAAAGTGCAACAAACATGAACATAACTAGTACGTTACTCACTTTAAATCGTGTAGCAATTAATGTTCTGGTCATTTTTGTCATAGGATTCACAAGTTTGTGCATGAAGCACGTGACATGCTATGAGTATTCGTTTCTTCTAGTTTTCAAATGTGTGAAGTTTGTATGCACGGGAATTTTTTTTTTAGTCTTTTATATAATATGCAATATTTTATGCCTTGAATGTGTACTTTTTCAATGCTTCTACAGGGGTTAATAGGATAATGTCATTTCCTTCTTTGTTCAAGAAAATGTCCTACCAGCCAAATATTTTGTACTCAATTTCCCTAACATGGGGTAATTGAAAAGTGAATTAATAATTGCACTATCAGTGCGCAAATAGTTTTGTAAGATGGTTCTTTGAATTATGCTTAGGGTGTTTGATGTTCCACTAAAACACCCATCCATCTCTTCATATGGTGTTCTTAGACTGTTTGCTATTACATTTTTGTATGGGGAAATTTCTCAAAAGTGTACAACTCATTTTCTTTTAGTGTTGCAGGTACGGCGTGTAGTGTTCATGCCTCTTGGTATTTGTGCCTTTGAAGTTGCACTTCTTCAACCATGAGACTTCAGTATGTTCAGCACAGAATCTTAATCCAAGCCCATTAATCTGACTAAAAAAATCCACCAATTTGATATGCTATCAGCTTACCCGGATGGGTCATAGGACTTCGAATGCTGCAGGAGGAGTACGGAGCTGGCTCGCGATTCATGCTGTCGGAGGAATCCCGAGCGGCCCCGGACGTCCCCCTGTCCCGAAGGCATGGTCAGCCAACAGCTTTCATGCATCCACAGCCGTCATGTCGTCTGACATCCACCCACTTCAACCGGCGGCATGTGCGACGCTTCCATGCCAGCACAGCAAATCACAGCCCCGCCTATCTCCTCCTACTCGGTTTGGTCACACCCCGCATCCGGGACAACGGACAAGGCACGTGATGCTTGTGTATTCCGTCTTGTGACTGTTGAGAGGTGCGATCAGCCCTCTCTGTCTTTTCTTTAAGGTACCAAATGCTCAGGTGCCCATCGTTTCGCCAGATTTAGCAGCGCTGCCCATAGTCAAAATCTACATGACAGCGGTGCCCATGTTTTCGAATATCCGTCCGAAAACGGAATTCGACTTCGCTCTCGACGCCGGCGACTGCCGACCTCGAGAGCGAAATCGGCGACTTCTGACACAGGCCGAGCCGATGTCAGAAGTCGGCGTGATGCGAGTTTTGGAGTTCGCAACTGCGAACTCCAAAACTCGCGACAGGGTAACACACATATCGCAAACCCCCCCCAATATCCGACAAACCCCCTAGTGACACTGGGGGGTTTGGGTTTTATTTTTTAACTTGCCCGGGCATCTGCCGGGCCCGCGGTAGCGGGGCCCGGCAAATTCCCTTTCATTTATCACATGTGCTCCGCATCTCGCAAATCCCCCAATAACATACAAACCCCCTACTTACACTGGGGGGTTTGGGTTTTATTTTTTTACTTGCCCGGGCATCTGCCGGGCCCCGCGGTAGCGGGGCCCGGCA
>SZWC01002177.1:95825-121716 GCA_023375785.1 Penium margaritaceum
CCCCCCCCCCCCCTTCGCTCCCTCCTCCCCCCCACACCCACTTGCTCACTCGCTCGCTCACCAAACGAGCGAGCGAGCGTGCACGGGAGGGAGGGTCGGACAAGCCAGAAACCCCCTCCCCCCCTCACTCCCCTCTCCTTGTTTTCTACGTTCGCCACCTTAGGGGCAATCGAGAAAAGGGGGGGGACGAGTAACAAAGTTACGAAAAGGGCTACGTTTGAAAGCCAGTGGAAAAAGAAACAAAAGAAAAAAAACAAGAAAAGAGAAGGCGCGGGCTTAAGGCGAGTAGAGGGGAGAACTAGAAAAAAAAGGGGTGGAGGGTGATGACAAAAGAAAAAAAGAGAAACACAAAAGGGGGTCTGAGGGCTGGAGAATAACGACAAAAAAAAGTGGGAATTGTCCAATCACTACCGCCGCAGTAGCAGTGGCTTTCATAGCACCAATAGCCGTATTGGGCGGAGTTGCAATGACTACATAGTGCGGCGACTGCGCCAACGTTTCCAGTTTCGCCTTCACAACCGACAGCGGGTTGTGCGTCGGCGGTGATCTCCACTTCGAGATGCGTCCTGTACCGACGTCTTCCTGGGGCCCGTGGATTGGTGTGCGCACTTCACTCTGTAGGATCGACAGCGGATTCGAGTCTTACCATCTCCGAGGGCTGGGTCGTCTACCGCTTGGAGCAGCAGCCACACCTGCAGCCGCCACCCCCTGTTGTCTTGGAGCAGTCTTTGCTCTATTAGTGGCAGCAGCATTAGTGGCCGCAGTTAGTGAGACTCTAGTCTCTGGGCGTGCTGTGGTAGTACAGATCTTCCCGTTTGGTCACGTTTGCTGACCCGGACTCCGTGACCTCCAGGAGTGACAGTACCCACTGGCCTTATTCTCTCCCATCGCTTGGTGTTTACCACCGGGAGTAGGTGCCCTCGGTACCTATCCATCGTCCAGCGCACGAGATGAGTGCGCGGAAATCTGAGCAGGCGCCCTGCGCGTTCGCCTGCTACTACTGTGGTGATGGACGCCATGGTTGGCGTCGCTGTTGGAAGCGCCCTCCCGGCTGGCATACACCTTGGCTATAGCCTCGTCCGAGCCTGCGTCCTCCACAGCATACGGATCTGCCGGCGTTGGTAGATCCCCTAGCTGGACCTCTGGCGAGCATCTTTGCTGAGATCCATGGCCTCCGGTAGACAGTGTAGCGGCTTTGTGACCTCGTCGTCACTGAGCGTGCTTCTGCGACTCGTTTGTCAACGGCCTCTTCGATCACATTTCCTCCATCCTCTCCTCCTACCTCATGCGATGGTGTACCTTTAGCTCCATCTGCCAGCGAGTCCCAGGCTGCCACCATCTTTTTGATCCTCCACTCTGCTGCGACCACGACGCGATCTCGCAATGAAATGTCTTCATGCAGTCGTTCCAGTCGAGTGACTCCGCGATGTTGGCGTCAGCGCTCTGCATGGCGTGCTCGCGCCAGTTTTGATACATCCTCCACCTCCTCGGCCTTCGTTGCTGTACCTGTCGAGGGGGAGTGTGGTCCTGCGTGCCTTGCCGGTGCCACTCGCGACTCCGACCAGTAGCGGCCTGGCGGTGGCATAGGATTCCCGTGCGCATCGGGATACCCCACACGGATCTCCGGGGGTGTTGCTGCACGAGATTCACACCAGTACGATTGTAGTCACAGTGCATGAGCAAAGTCGGCCGGTTGGTCTTTTGGAGGTTGAGGCATTCTTGAGAGCAGCAATTTTGAGAGGTGTCATTGGGACACATGCTACAGCAAACTCAGCAAGCTTCACCGTGTCATGTGCGCTACGTGAGGACCAGCTTCAGCATGAGGAGTCACCCATGTTCCCTGAGTCTCAGGGTTCCCGTACACACGATGGAGCAGCGACATACATGACGGAGTGAGATGGTGGTCCTCACTCTATCATCGAGCACGTGGCAACGACCAGCTTTCCCGGCGCGACAGTGCGTCAGCACCAGCTACACTTGTTCGTCGCCTTGACGGGAATTGTCGAGCGAGAGTCCTACACACCTGTGTCCACAACGGCGGCAGTCGAGGACACTGGAGCAGATCCGTAAAGGCGGATGGAGTCACCTCATCAGCAGGAGCTGAGTTCTGCACCCTCGTTTTCACCTGTTGGTGACCTTGCTGATCACATCGATGCTGAGAGTGGCAGTACCTGCACGGACGACATGTCCACATGCTCCATGGATTCTGACGACTTCACCTTCTCCTTCTCTCTCGGCATGCAACCGCTCACTCCTCGCATGACAGACACGAGCTGTGATGTGGATGCGACATCTGTGGCTGCATGCGATGTTCCAGCGTCTCAGCACATTGCGAGCTTGGTTGACCCCCAGGAGGATGCAGCAACACCAGTTCCATCGTCTTCAGTAGGAGAGATGTAGATGGCACTGTACTCACGAGTTGTGCAGTCTGCATGTGCCACATCCAATGAGGCAGATTTTATCCTACACCAGGTGGACATGGGCCACTTCGACATGTCCAAGGCAGATTATGCTGATCTGCAAGAGCGTGTAGTCATGCTACAACAAGAGATGATGGCAGCGCGTGAGCGATTCTTAGAGGAGGGTAGCATCACTGCTATCGGCAGGATCCTTCCGCCAGCAACATCTGGCACATCCATACTCGGGGAGGATCTTGTACCAGTTCCGAGCATGACGTCCGTTGGAGAAACTATCACATGAGAGGTGTGCGTGTCTTCGGCTTCCGCCATCCTGGATCCTATCGACCCCATCATCGCTCCTCCTTCTTCTTCTGCTGCCGTCATGCACCTTCATCTACCGGACTCACCTGCCCCATCGTCATCTTCATCCATGAGTGGTGATCCGGTTCGTCACTCCAGCTCTCCTCTTCCGGCGGTACACTCCTATGCCTCAAGGTGCTCTATCGCGCCTCGGAGGCCAGCTCCGCCACTTCTTCCATGCTTGCGTGCTGCTCGCCCATTTCCTTTCCTCCGTCGTACACAGATGCATTGCTGTAGAGCAGAGAGAGGAGAGATTGTGAGTTGGGACCCATGGCAATCACGCGAGGACTGGTATACCCCAGGTGATGCAGCTACGACGTGAGGAGTTGTAGCCGGAGACACCACCTCGTCTTTGAGGGAGGGAGTCGACTCGCACGTGATGGGGGGAGCTATCTCTGCATATTGGACACACCACATGACTCATCGCCCAGGATCTGTTCAGCTACGACATCAACATCTCCATTGAGGACATCGCTGCCAGGTTCATCTGCTCAGGGGGAGTGCTGTGTGGACCTCGACTTGACGCGACGTCATGGGAGATGCATGGCGAGGTCCATGCTCTGTTGTGAGCATCTATAGCATCCCGCATGTGGCTCATGCTACGTGCCTGCACAGCTGCATGTACATGGTAGTACCCTGTTGGTCGAGACCCGATCACTTGGTGCGTTGTACCAGTGTCATGAGGAGACCATGTGATCATGTGTCTTGGTGTGTGGCTATATTTTGTGTGGCATGTACATGCGAGCTGTTGGACGAGACCCGGACATGTGGTGCGTTGCACCCGTGTTACGAGGAGATCCTCCCATGATCCTATGTTTGCCTGATGATACTATTGTGTTGGATTGCTCGTAGCGGTCGGGACCCGGGCCCTGGTACCGCCAGTGTCATGAGGAGACCAACCTGTTCTCTGACATGTGTATGATGTGCATTACACTGGTTTGTGTGCGTGTGCATCACTCCTCTCATGGTCGAGACCCACACACTTGGTGGGCTGTGCCAGTGTCTAGGGAGACCCTAGATGGATAGCAGATGTGTGTGTGTGTGTGTGTGTGTGTGTGTGTGAGTTCACTCATGCATNGAGACCCGGACATGTGGTGCGTTGCACCCGTGTTACGAGGAGATCCTCCCATGATCCTATGTTTGCCTGATGATACTATTGTGTTGGATTGCTCGTAGCGGTCGGGACCCGGGCCCTGGTACCGCCAGTGTCATGAGGAGACCAACCTGTTCTCTGACATGTGTATGATGTGCATTACACTGGTTTGTGTGCGTGTGCATCACTCCTCTCATGGTCGAGACCCACACACTTGGTGGGTTGTGCCAGTGTCTAGGGAGACCCTAGATGGATAGCAGATGTGTGTGTGTGTGTGTGTGAGTTGACTCATGCATGTTATGGCTTGCCATACATTGTTGTTCCATGCCTTCATTCATTCGTTCTCGTGTGGATGGCTATGTCAGCCAGAGGGAGTGTTGGTTTGTGTGCCTTCCACCCGTCACAACCGATACTGCTAGTTTACCAATATACCCACATTTGGGGTATATGGTAGAGGAGGGCGTGATGACAGGACGGGCCTCCGGACTGTACCGAGACTCCTCCAGCACCTACGATAGAGCCGGCAAGACGCGATCGATGCGTTCTGGTAGCCCTGTGGGCTTGTCGGGAGCTAGGTGAGTTTTCTCGGTGGGTTGAGACCCGCGCACCCGGTGGACTATACCTGTGCGACGAGGAGACCCGGTGGCTATACTAGCGCTTGTGATGCTCGGAAAGCCGTGTGTGATGCCTGGACGTTGATTTTGAGATTTTCTAGCACTGCTACTATTTTCTCGGTGGTCGGGACCCGTGCACTCGGAGAGCTGTTCCGGTGCCTCAAGGAGACCACCGTTATTGTTATCGTGGTGTACGCAATGTATTCTCCCCGCTGACTTGTTTGGGCTCAGGGGTGGTGACGGGGCCCGGTGCGGCTAGCTGCTGGTGCCCCTACTTAAGCCCGCTAGGGGCTCATTTGTACTCTCTCCTTGTTCTTTACATTCAGTGTTTCAGACTTAGCCAAATTCTTGCCGTCTTACATCGCACTCACACACAGAGCTCATGTCCGTTTTTGCATGGGCTTGCATGCCCTAATATATTTCCAATTGAGAATTCATCGTCGACCAGCCGTGCAAACCGGAAGCTTTGAAGAAGCTTCCAATTTGCAGGAAGGCGACCGGATAGTGCTTCGCACTATATGGCCGCCGCTCGAGGTCTCGCGACCTGGAGAGGCGAACGCGAGCCCCTCGCAAATATTCGCGTTGGGTTGCGCAGGGCCTGCGCAGTCGCATTGGGCATGACCCAAAGCAACATCGCAAGGACCCCCACCCGAGGGCCCTCGCCATGGCGAGGGGGCCCGCGAGGGGCCACCGGCGGGCGTTCGGTTGAGACCACCCTGCCGAGTGTCACCCCCACTCGATGGCGTGGCAAACACGGTTTTATAAACGTGTTGGCCACGCCATCGGACGAGGGACGCCAAATGGTGGCAAATTACCCTCGCACATGCGAAGATGTTTTGCCACCACCTCCCCATCCCTAATCGCGCCGGAAACTTAGGGTTTCCACGTGGACAACATAATATTGTTCAAAGGGTTGAATCAACGAGAGAAATGTATCTAGTTGAACCGCGTCAAGCCGCCGGCAAAATGGATGGATAAAACAATATCCTACGTCCTCCCTCTTGGGTTGCCCGATGACGAGAATAGACTCCGCGCCCCGACCTTGCTCGGGGCATACTTGTGAGAGGAGTCATTCGTGAGAGAGAACACTTGACGGCAAAGTTCAATCTCCACGACCAACCTACGCGATTGCGATGAGCAATCGGGTCCCGAGGGCTCACTCACCCACAGAAGCTCGCACCCCGTTTCACCCGCCGTATTACACGTCGTGTACGAGGCACATTGGCGATTTCGCGGCAGGTTTGTCTCTCGCTCTTCCTTCCACCCCCGCTCCCCCTATCATCCTCCTTGGGATGCTTGTGATGAGGGTGAGCGAGGGCGAGTGCAGGAGGCTACGAGGCATCGCCCTCAAGGCCCTCGTAGCCCCTCAGCTGCCGATAGGGCCGAGGCCGCAAATCGCGGCTGGCTACTATTTCACCCACTATTTATTAGCTTTCATCTATAGATCCATATCTTTTTAGGTTCTAACCATTGACTCTTGGTGTAAACACTACATGACTCATGTCGCATGGCCTCGTTAACACCTGTTGTGTTGTTTTTTGTGGCTTCCACCCGTCACGACTGACGTTGATGCATTATCTATATACCCACATTGCAGTATATGGTAGAGGAGGGTGTGACGACACGATGGGCCTCTGGACTGTACCGAGACTTCTTTAGCACCTACAAAAGCGTCGGCGAGACGCAGTCGATGCGTTTCAGCAGCCGTGTGGGCTTTTCAAGAGCTAGGAGAGTTTTCTCGGTAGGTTGAGACTCGGGCACCCGGTGGAATGTACCGGTGCGACAAGGAGACCCAGTGGCTATATTTGTGCTTCCGTTGTTCGAAAAGCCGAGTGTGATGTATGGACGTTGATTCCGAGATTTTCTGATACTGCTCCTATTTTCTCGGTGGTCGAGACTCGGGCTGTCGGAGAGCTGTTCCGGTGCCTCGAGGAGACCACTGTTATTGTTATAGTGGTGTACGCATTATGCTCTCCCCACTGACTCATTTGGGTTCTGCGGGGTGACGAGGCCCTGTGCCCCTAGCTGCCGGCACCCCTACTTAAGCCCGCTAGGGGCTCATTAGTACTCTCTCCTTGTTCTTTTATATTCAACGTTCCAGACTTAGCCAAATTCTTGGCGTCTTGCATCGCACTCACACACAACACTCATGTTCGTTTTTGCATGGGCTTGCATGCCCTAACATATTTCCAATTTGGTATCAGAGCAAAGGGGGGCGTGTGAGCAGTAGAAGTAGCAGTAGTGGGCAGAACACAATAGTAGTGGCCGAACGCAAGGACAACGCTCCATGTGGCGCCACCGCGGCAGCAGCGTGAGGGAGCGCAAAACGACTACACGTGAACGCCACAGGGGCGGTGAGCGGCACACAGCAGCATTAGGGACTGCGGTGGCAATAACAATAGCAGCTGCAGACGTGGCAGCCGCGTCAGCTATAGTGCTACGCAGGAGGAGTAATAGCGCCAGCATAGTCACTCAAAGCAACAGCAACTGCGGTAGCGCATCAGCCGCTGCAACAACGGCGTTAGCAGCAGCAGCAGCATATAGAAACACCAGTAGTAGCCAGTATAGCAGCGACGACAGCAGTAGCAGCAGCATGCAGCAGTAGTAGCAACGATGACAGCAGCAAGTGGCAGCGGCTGCAGCAACAAGTAGTAGCAAAAGCAGCGATGGCAACAGCAGGCAGTAGCAGGCAGCAGCATTAGCTGCTATGTAGAGCAGCAGCAGTAGCAACAACAGTAGCAGTAAAAGCACCAGCACCAGTAGCAACCGCAACAACAACACCTGACACTACAACTGCTCCTGCCGATGCGAGGAGGGCATCGTAGCCCTCCTCTGAGGGGGGGCCCTTTGAGGGGGCATGTCGGCCCGGTTCGCACCCCCCCCCCTCCTCCCCTTCTCAAGGGGGCCCTTGGAGGGTACCGCTGAGCCCCTCTGAGGGGCCCTTCGGAGGGGGCCCGTCGGCCCCGTGGGCCCCCTTTGCCACGTGGGCCCCATCGGCCGACCGACTGAGGGGCCGGGTCAGAGGGGCAGACAGGATCCCCCCCATCTCTTCCCTCCTCGCTTGCTCGCATGCTTACGAGCAAGCGAGCGAGGGACCCACGCCCCTTGTTTTCTTTTTCTTTGAAGCAAGGGGCGATCTGCCCCCTCACCCTTTGCATTCTTTTTGGGGGGCCTCCTCCCCTTTCTCTCAGATGCCATTCAAGACAAGGGGTGGGTGTGCATCCACGAGGGAGTGGTGGTCCGAGTTGAAAAGAAATGGGGGGGGGGTAGAAAAAAAGGGAAATAGAGAAAAAAAGGGGAAAAAAATTCAATCCCTGTCATCAACAAATGCAGCCGCAACCCGTCCAGCAACGGCTACAACACTTGTACTTGTAGCAGCCATAGCAAGGACAACAGCTTATGTAGCAATAATGGTGGTGGCGGTGGAGTGTCGACGAATGCATAGTGCAAAGCAGTTGCTGTAGCGCTTGTAGTCTGCCCTTCTTGGCCGACAGCGGACTGTTGTCTGCGGTGACTTCTTTTCCGAGACCCGTCGTGGACCGGCATCTCTCTGGGGCCCGTGGATTGGTGCGCGCATGTCACCCCATAGGATCGATGACAAATTTGAGTCTGTGCATCTCCGAGGGCTGGGTTGTTCACCGCTCGGAGCAGCAGCTACATCTGGAGCCACCACCTTCTGTTCCTGGAGCAGACTTCGCTCCGTTAGTCGCAGCACCATTAGTAGCCGCAACTAGTCAGACTCCATACTCCGGGCGTATTGTGGTAGTATAGCTCGCCCAGTCTGGTCACATTTGCTGACCCTGACGCCGTGACCTTTGGGAGTGATAGTACCTTCTGGTCTCATCCTCTCCCGCGACTTGGTGTTCACCACCGGGAGTAGGTGCCCTTGGCACCTATCCATCGTCCGGCGCACGATATGAGTGCGCAGACATCTCAGCAGGTGCCTTGCGCATTTGCCTGTTATTACTGAGGTGATGGACGTTGTGGTTGGCGTTGCTGCCGGACGCGCCCTCACGGCTGGCATCCACCTTGGCTTCACCTCGTCCGATCCTGCGTCCTACACAGCATACGGATCTGCCGGCGTTGGTAGATCCCCTAGCTGGACCTCTGGGAAGCATATTCGCTGAGATTCACGGCCTGCGGCAGATGGTGCAGCGGCTTTGTGACCTCGTTGTCACTGAGCGTGCTTCTGCTAGTAGTTTGTCGATGGCCTCTACGACCACATCTCCTTCATCCTCTCTTTCTTCCTCATTCGATGGTGTCCCTTCAGCTTCACTAGTCGGCCTGTCCGAGGCTGCCACCATCCTCTCGATCCTCCACTATCCCGCGGCCACAACGCCACCTCGCGATGACATGTTTTCATGCAATCGTTCCAGTCGTGTGACCACGCGGCGTCGGCGTCAGCACTCCGCACGTCGTACTCGCGTCGGTTTTGATACATCCTCCACCTCCTCGTCTTCCGTTGACGTACCTGTCGAGGGGGAGTGTGCTCACCACGCATTGCCTGTTGTGACCGTAGTGACAGGATCCGCACTCGCGCCAGGTTGTGGCACCCGAGCGTCCGCTCAGGCAGACTCAGATGATACGGTGACAGCACATGGCATGGATTCTGATTGCGACATGGCATTCATGGTAGAGACTTGTCTGTCATCGTCCGGGATGGATCCAGATCTTCCACAGCAGCAGGTGACATCAGGAGGAGAGCAAGCACGGCGTCCGTGGATGGTGCCACTCGCGGCTCCGCCCGGTGGAGGCCGAGGGGTGGCACAAGAGTCCCATACGGATCAGGGTGCATCTACCGGACTTTTGGGGGAGAGTGTGTAGCAGACTCAAACCAGTCTGGCAGATGTTGGAGTACTTGGGACGTGCATGTCATTGAGGTGGACATCTTTGCTTGGGCAGTAGCCGGACATTCTGTAGCAGCAGGGTGCATCAGGAGGAGTGAAGGTCCCGCGTGCCTTGGCGGTGCCAATCGCCACTCCGATCGGTAGCGACTTGGCGGTGGCACAGGAGTATCGTGCAGATCATGATGTCCCATACGGATTTCCGGGGGCATTGGCGCACGGGACTCACACCAGCCTGAAAGCGGTCACAGTGCAAGGGCAGAGTCGGCAGGCTGGTCTTTTGTTGGTTGAGGCATTCTTTAGAGCAGCAGTTCCAAGAGATGTCGCTGAGACGTATGCTGCAAAAGACACAACAGGCTCCACAGTCTCATCTATACTACTTGAGGACCAGCTTCAACGTGAGGATTCTTCCATTTTCTTTGAGTCTACGGGTTCTCGAACACACGACGGAGCAGCTACACACATGATGGAGTCAGATGATGGTCTTCACTCCATCATCGAGCAGGTGGCAGCGACCAGCCTTCCCGACGAGACAGTGTGTGAGCGCCAACTGTGCTTGCTGGTCGCCTTGATGGACATTGTCGAGCAGGAGTCCTACATACCTGTGTCCATTACGGTGGCAGTCGAGGACACTAGAGCAAATCCGTACATCCGGATAGAGTCACCTTGTTAGCAGGAGCTCAGTTCTGCCCCCTTGTTTTCACCTGTTGGTGACCCTACTCATCACATCGACGCTGAAAGTGGCAGTACCTACACGGACGAAATTTCCACATGCTCCGCGGACTCTGACGACTCCTCCTTCTCCTTCTCTCTCGGCATGCAACCGCTCACTCCTCATATGACGGACACGAGCTGTGGTGTGGATGCAACACCTAGAGCTGCATCCAATGTTGCAACATCTCAGTACATTGCACGTTTGGTTGACCCCCAGGATGATGTAGCAGCACCGGCTCCATCGTTTTCAGCAACAGAGATGCAGATAAAGCTGTACTCACGAGTTCTACAGTCTGCATGTGTAGCATCCAGTGAGGCAGAGTGTAAGCTACGCGAGGCAGATGTGAACTATAGATATTTATTTTTTTAGGTTCTAACCATTGACCCTTGGTGTCAACAATACATGACTCATGTTGTATGGCCTCGTTAACACCTGTTGCAAACTATGAAATCATGCTCCCACTACTTAGCGCACATGTGTTGCATGCAACGCTTGAGTCTTCATCCTCAAGAAGTCTATTACTTATCCATTCACCATGGATGCTGAGGACTTCCACGATAAATTGCAAGAGGCTAACATACAACAAGCAGTCAGACTTCAAGGTACCACACTCTCCATGTTGCAGGCCATTCATAGCAACATTTTGCAGCGCCTGTTGAGGCAATCCCTAAGAGGGGCCATGCACAACAACACATTTGGTGGACTACATTGGCTACGTGAGCTTCATTGTGGCCAACCCCAACAAATCTTCAGCATGACACACATGTTGCGTGATTCATGCCGTACTGACTTGGACTTTCTTTCAAAAAAATGATTTAGTCCGCTCACGTTTGGCCTAAATAACTTTCAACCGTTTAGGAGTAACACCTTTGAAATTTGAGTTGGAAAAATGTTCTCTGCTTTTTGTGTCTTGGTTCAATGCCTCATAATCTTGGCCTACTGACTCGTTCACTACCACAAAAGTGGTCACCACGCCCATGGAGGTGCAAGGTTTGGTTGTATTGGCATGTGCAACTTAGCAGCAGCACGATAGTTACTCAAGGATGTCCATTTTTGGCCGAGTGATCCTCTCTACTTGGACTCAAAACGTGGGACGCGACAATGTACACCCTCATGGATGTAAACAATGGGCGAAAGTCAATTCTCCTCAATTTCCACAATTTTGCTTTGTGAGCGGGGGTGAGAGACCATGCCCACGATTGAAAACGGCCTGATTTGGGGTGAAACTAGTACCAATGAATTCCAATTGAGAATTTAAGTGAAAGTTAAATTCACTACGGTAGTTTGCCATTACCGATTCACCATGCAAATGTACCACCATTTCTGACACCATCAGCAGTGTGGAGGAGAATCTATGTGTTTGGCATGCAATGTCTCATGCTGGCCGGCTGGTGGCCGGCCAGTCACTTGGCCAACCGCCGGCCACCCAAACGCCGACGGCCAGCTAACCGACGGCCAGCAAATTGCTGGCCATCGGCCAGCCCTTGCTGACGCGAGGGGTAGTGCACAACCACCCATCGCCTTAGAAAGGAGGGAGGGCCGAACTGGCCCTCCCGCTACATCCCTCTCCACTTATTATGAACCGTCTTGGTTCATGAGCAAGAAGCAGGAGTGCCAGAAGGTGAGGCACCAACACTGTGAAAGATAACTAACAATTTCAATAACAAGCTTAACATGAAAACATGCATGGCACATGGACCTAAGTTATAGCTTGCTGGTCAGCAAGGCTAGCGGCCTCCTTGCTTTAGCCTGTAGCGTCCGCGCAACATCCATGTAGGGCGTCCCCAACCTCCTATGATCGCAATCCATGAACGCCGCCCTGCAGGAATGTCGTTCACTTTTTTGCGTGTTTAGGTGCTGCCACCTGACACGCGTCAAGTTGTGTGAGCTGCCGGCTTGCTCCAATACTTGTTGACCTCCCTTGTGGACAACCGAGATTCGGGCTCCCATGAGTTATGTTCAGGTCCACACCCGGCCCAATGAACGAAGAATTCCCTAACAACCCGTGACCAGAATGTACGCTCTCGGTGCTAAAGCAGAAGTAGAACCTTGTATTGGTCGCCGGTAGCAAAGACTACCGGTGGAGCCAGCAGGCTCACATGAAACACGCCATGTACCTGCATACTCAGCAGAAGCAGCAATCGGTATGCCATAAGCTGGATGCTTGTAACGATAAGAAACCACCCAATTCACTTCGGTAGATGTTTTCACGCCCCTGGCAACTTCAACCTAAGATTCTCAGTGCTAAGCAGTACTTTGTCACCAACATCAAACGAGACCTTACGACAACTTTTGTCGACTCATGCCTTTTGTTGTTGCCGGGCAAATGGGAGTTGGCCCTTTGCCTCCTATAATAAGGAGTCCACATGTTGTGCAAAGGCTTGAGCGGAAGGAACCTGTCCTCCTGTACTCCCACTCTTAAAAAATGAAGAGGGTACCATTGAATTCCGACCACTGTTCAACAGAAACGGTGTGGACTATGTAGACTCGTTCACCAAGTTCTTCACTGCAAACTCTGCCGGTGCTAGAATTCATCCCAGTCATTCATGGTAGGGTTCACGTACGTACACAACATTTACTCCAGAGTGCAATTCATGCACTCTGTTTGTCCATCACCTTAAGGGTGAGACACNATTGATATTTGTGACTCGTTTTCGAAGTAGTCGTGCATGTTTTGCTGGAACGTACAGGAAAAATTTCTATCTCAATCTATGAAAATGCTCAATGGCAAGCCGTGGTACTTTACAACATCCCCAAAGAAGAGACGAGCTATCTCCCCTGCATTCACATCAGTGGTTGTAGGAATGAAATGTGTCATCTTCGTATGATGATCCACAACCACTAGTGTTGCATCGTGGCCACTGGTCGTGTCTGGAAGGTCAATAATGAATTCCATATTGAATCACTCCCAAGGAGTCCCACGGATGGGAAACTGTTAGAGGAGTCCAACATGCTTTTTGTTGCTAGCCTTATTGTGAAGACATGGATCGAATGTCATGCAATACTTGCCAGCATCAACACTCCATGTTGGGCACCAATGGCGGTTCGAGAATACCTTTCTATTCTTTCGATGTCCGTCAGGACATGCGACCGGCGGGTCGTGGAACTGGGAGATTGTATTCGCTCAAAGGTCTCCCAAGTTTGGCACAATAATCTCTTCTCCGTGCCAAAATATTCTGGCGGCGTCCACCAATTTGTAATTATTTGGATTTCAAGAGTCTTGGAACCAAGAATCCACATGTTATCCCATGCGGATCCTGTTTACAAAACTAGTGTAGTGGATAATCTCTCAAGGTGGTTGCCGAAAAGGTGTGGGGGGATATGGTGTTTGCATCATTGCAGTCGCAATGTCCAGAAAACACCCACCAACCTCGGTGATTGCTTGAATTTCTATCGGTTGGTGGCTTAATTGATTGGCCACATTGATACGTCTTAGCCAATATTCTCATGTGAACGCGATCTGGCTCATGTATTTGCTCCAACGCGCCTCTCCCCTTGATAGGTCTGGTTGTATGTGGAAAAGCGCCAATGGGTTATGGTCGGTCATGGCCATCATCCCCCTTTCGACACTGTCCAAGTAGCAATGCCACATCTTAAAAGCATGTACTACAGCAAGGAGTTCTCAATCCCCAGTTGTGTACCACTTCTCCGTGGGATGAACTTCCGGCTTTCATACGCAATTGGGTGACCATTCTACATGAGGACTACTCCAAGTCCTACTACTATCGCATCGTATCACACCTCCCAGAGTTATGATGGACCCAGAAGGGCTAAAACGGAGGCCGTGGATAGGAGCTCTGAAACTTTCAGAAAAGTAATCTCGCTTTCAGAAGTCCATTCCCAATGCATGTATTTTCATGTGATACTAGTTAGCGGCACTACCAGGGTTGAATACCCTTACATTAAGTGTCTGAAATAGTTTGCAAGGCTGTCGAAAACCCAAGTTTACCCAACATTTAATGGGTGTGGCCAATCCAGGATGGCTTGGAACTTTTGAGGGTTGACACGGATACCGTCTTTGCCGATTACGTGCCCAAGGTATTCAAGCTCATCTTGTGCAAAGTTACACTTGCTCACTTTTGCAAAGAACTTCTGTTCCCAAAGGATCATGAGGACCCCGTACACATATTTGATGCACTCTTCCATGGATTTAGAGAAAACCAGGATGTCGTCGAGGGAAACCAAGATAAGCTAGCAAAGTTGCTTGGAAAATGTTTGATTCCTTTCTTCTTGGAATGTTGCTAGGGCGTTCCTCACCCCGAAGCACAAAGTAAGGAACTGACAGTGTCCCATGTGTGTTAAAATCGCGGTTTTGGGAACATCATATTTCGTAATGCGGATTTGATGGTACCTTTGAGACAAATTGAATTAAAAGAAAACTTTTGTCCCTTGGAGCTGGTCTAGCAGGTCCCCGATCCATGGTTCGGGGAATTGATTTTTCACCGTCAGCATGTTTAGCACAAAGTAGTCCACGCACATGAGTAAACCACCATCCTTTTTGTTAAAAAAAGGACCGGTGCACCATGGAGCAAGCTACTTGGATCGACCCACCCCTTTGCAATGTATTCTTTAATGTGGTACCTATCCTCTAGCCTTTCTGTTAGACTAAGGCAATGCATGGGTCTGAAGGGTGGGGTCACCTCAAGTTGCAACAGAATCGTGTGGCCCATGTGTCGTTTCGGTGGAAGTCCAGCTGGTGGGTCTTGGAATACATATGAGAACTCTACCAATATACACTTTACATCTTGTGACGTGTCTTCCTTCACAGGATTATCCACTTTCTATAGCTGAGCCAAGAATCATTGGCAACGTTGTTGAATACGTCTCTTGACCTGCATTGCAAACAAGCTAGCATGGACCTTAAGGTGACAAATTTGTACTCAGAGTCAACGTAAATTGACGTTGTTCCTTTCGGAGGGTCAAAAGGTTTGATTCAAAGCACATTAGAGCCATGTTTTTACTAAGCAAGAGATTTCCTAACACCACGTCAAATGGGTGAAGAAGGTTGAGTACCTTCAACGTGACACTTCGTTTGTACCCTTGAATACAAGATTTTGAGTTACAGGTACCGATCACGGATTCCGTACGGTTTTCACTGACGACAACTGTGCCATCTGATGGCTCGTACTTAAGTCCAACCTATCGGGTAAAGCCAAGGCTAAAAAAAGAGTCATCTCCTCCAGTGTTAGCCAGTATGCTCATGGGAGTACCAACTAGGTGTCATTGGAACTACATCATCATGTTACCTCCACTCCTCTGAGTGAACATGCTCGACAATGGCAAGCCGAGTTTGTGATAGACACGAAATCTATACTGCAGGTGTCGGAGCTTCCATGATTCACCCACTCAAGTCCACGTTTTGTAGGAACATAGAAATTTGGCTAGCACCTTCCAGTGAATGAATTTGATTGGCTCAAAATCGTCAACCAAAGGTACCGCACATGTGATTGGACTCATCACTTTGCTTCAATTACTGCTTCACATAACTCTTGCGCAGTGGGTGGTGTCATCGCCACTAAGCATGTTTGATCACGCATCTTGTCCAAAGATGCAAGGCTTAGTGCGCAATGACGTTCACCAATTGTAGAATGAGGTTCATGGAGAGAAGAGAAAACAAGAAAGAACTTTGAACTCGTGAAAAACTCAAGTTGTTTAACATCTTCATGTGAAAACACGAACCTAAACCAGTGATCCAGCTTTTCTCTTGAGTTGTCCCAACCAACTTCACTCAAGGGTGGGGAAAACCGGCCCCACGGCCCTGTCCGTTACCATGGTCGGGCCCATTGCCAGGACTACAGCCCTGCCCATGGCCTTGTCTGTGGCCTTCTATTGCACCATCCCTATGAGGTGCTTCCGTTGCGGCTAACGCTGCGACCTCTTGTCGACCACCAACAGCCTCAGGAAACTAAGCCCTAAAGTTGCCAGGTTGCATGTAGTTGTGGCAGGGTCTATTGTGGAAGGCTGTGTTGAGACGCGCACACGCTGCCTACAGCTTGCCATCATCATGACTGCACTTGCGGTTTGGAATGTGATGCCTGCCATTTTCTCGACTTTAGGGTCTGCATGCTACTTGCCCTTGGCCTCGCACCGCTATCTAGCTGACCCACCAGCCCCTGCCACGTCCATGCACATGTCAAGGCTTTGCTGTGCACGTGCGTTTGGTCGTGCATAAGAGTAGAGCTTTGGGTTCACAGAATACCCTACACTCATGTAGTCATGCAATGCCCTCCAGCTTCTCTAAGCTTGGCCAGTTGCCTTCGTAGTGGTCTAGTCCTTTAGCTTCTTGCTGGCAAGAACATCACACAAGTACTCCAGTAGCATGCACTTCAAGTATTTGAAGGTCTAAGTCGCATCGTCCTCGGTGAAGCTTTTGGGTTCCTCCCAGAGTGCAGTGAACTCGCTCAAGTAGGCTTCGAGCGAGCTACCTAGCTGCCTTAAGTCCTTGGTCTTGTGGAAGGAGCATTGTGCCTCCTCACGTTGGGTGTACTTCTTATGCATGATCGCGTAGAAGGCCTCCCACTGCATGGGCTACCACTCAAGGTGTGGTTGATGCGTACCCCACTCCTTAACCACATACCCTACTGGTCATGATATTTGTCTTTTTTTTTGGGATGCCTTGGCTTCAATGAAAGTTTTTCATTGGATTCCTTAGGTACAACCTGAATAATTATTTTTGTGAACAAAATAGTTTTGATTTCAGTCACGTCCTGGGTTCATTAGACAAGTTAATTATGTCACAGGAGTTTTTGTGAACAAGTGGAAACACGGCAAGGAAATTGTAGCGGGAGGGCCGGTTCGGCCCTCCCTCCTCGCTGGAGTGAGGGGTGGTTGTACACCACCCCTCAAGTCAGCGAGGGCTGGCCGGCGGCCAGCACTTTGCTGGTCGCCGGCCAGCTCGCTGCCGGCCGGCTGGACGGCCGGCGGCCGGCTACCATCCGGCCACCAGCCGGCCAGCCGCCAGCCGCCGATCGCGACCTTCGCCCGATCGGTGGCTGAGGGGCCACGAGGGCCTCGAGGGCGAGGCCTCACTGCCTCGTGCCCTCGCCCCCCCTCGCCCTCCTTGCAAACGAGCAAGCAAGGATGAGGGATAGGGGGAGCGAGGGTGAGGTCGAGGATGAGAGAAGCGCACAAGAGAAGTCGGCGCGAAATCGCCGACCGTGCCTCGCACGCGACGATTTTGCGTCGACGCGCCAAAAACAAAACTCAAGTTTGTTTAGGACAAATTATGGGTTTTGAATCCGGAAAACTCGTGCGAATGCACGAGTTCGAGGTAAAAACCCTCGATTTGGGTCCCAAAACCAGGGGTAAGGTTAAAAACAAAAATTGGCCTCCAGAAACTCAAAATGTTCGTGTCTCCCTACTATTGCTCGTTGATGACGATTGCCCCTCAGTCCTGCAAAGGGGGTAAACCCCTGACGCGGACTGAGAATGCCATTTTGCGGACTCCGACGACGACTTCATAGTAAGAGCTAGAGACTTGACACGTTACAGTGGTTCTCAGAGCCAGACGACCCCCGCAACTAAGGGTTCGACGAAAACGGCGGCTACACCGTATACAAAATGCGACCGGCAGCTACAAGCAGTAGCAGAAACGCCAAAGGGGCATACGGAGTATACACTCATCGGTTTCAACCGCTGAAAATTGTGTTTGAAATCTCTTGAGGAGCTCTACTTCAACCTCCCAACTTCTTTGAGCTTCTTCTTCACCCCAGAGAACTAGGTGGATTTTTCTTGGACAGGAGTGGGAGAGTCCACCCCCAAAACCACCAATGTGCCCTCATTTCCAAGGTTCCCTCCTCCCTCCTTCAACAAAAAAAATTGGGAAAGCGTTCCTTCCCAAGGCCAGGGATTATCACGGCCTGGAAACACCTTAGACAGAGGGAGGATGACACCTTGAGAACGTTTGGCGGAATCCCCACCGCCGCCGGGTTAAGGAGGACACCGCCAAGGGGCACGAGACGTGCAAATTAGACTAAAAGGGAGGCCAAGGAAGACAATAGGACTAGAGGAAGACAAAGCAATTAGGAGAGGGAGTTAAAGAGCTGCTATGACTTGTAATTCCCTTCTTACTCTTTGTCCTGGCTTTGTGAGCGGTACGCACACTTCTTGTTGTTTCCTTGTATTGTTATATTTGTTTTCCTAGATCCTAGTTGCTACCAAGTGCCGTGAGTCACGGCTTAGGAGGACTAGTTTCAAGACCCATGACCATGTGCCAACGTGGCGGCTTAGGAGAATAGAAATTCAAATTGAAATTGCCTCACCGATTGTGAGACAAAGATTTAAGGAGGCGATTCCTCCTAAAATTGTGTTGTGTGGTGATATTCACGACGGTCTTGACGTGCTAGTTGCAAGGGCGATGAGATGGCAAGTGCCGGACCGTCCAAGACCAACAAGGGCAAGGTGGTGATGGCCTCACAACGAGCTCTCGGCGGACTCCAAATTTTGGGAGCCGCCGCCGCCGCGAGCACGGTTGCCAACCCAAAGGCAACCATATCGTCTAAGGCAACCGTACCACCTAAGGCAACCGTACCGCCTAAGGCAACAGAGGCCAACCGCGGTGACACCGAGAAGCGTGCGAAGGGCAAAAAAGTACTCGACTAGCACGCCGACGCACACAAGGGCAACTCCCACGCGACGGACGACACGATGGAGGAGGATCTCCCGGAGGGGGACCCCGACGAAGAGCATGACACCGACGATGACGAACGCGACAAGGATTGTGACCATCGCCATCATTGTGCGGCGAACTCAAGCCGATTTCTCGAGAAGGGTAAGGCACCCGCCGCATTGCCTGAAGCTGCCGATGGCAGCGAGACTGCCGAGAGCAGCAAGGGCGCTGAAAACAGCCACACGGGAAGTTCCTTTGAGAACGAGCCGGACGGCGTCGCCGCGAAGGCAATTCGCGATGACCGTCGCAGGCTCGCAGAGTTTGCTATTGATGCGGCTGGCTGACTTAAGATCACCACCGATGGTAGAGGTACGGGACCAATCGGAGGAATGGGGGTGGACCCCTCTCCCTACGATGTGGCCGCAATGGGGCAGGGCAGCGCCCACTCGAACTTCGTCTCTGAGGACAGTCTCCTCCGAAAGGTGGGACTCCATGGATGCGTGTACACGAACCATACCCTCCTGTAGTGGGTAAGGGTACACCGACAACACGAGGCCCTGGAGGCTATCTCCGATGCTCTGACGACATCAAAGCTCAAGTTTGCGTTCGCCAACCTGCTAGTCCATGTTGGGCAGAGCATCACGGACCTTGACCGTGATCGCCAGCTGGTGCGCCTGGCCGCCCATGAGGCAAGCCGCCGATGCAACGACCTTGACAAGGCATTGCAGGGGTGATCCAGGTGCGGATGCAACAGCAAGCGCAGCGTGCCGCAACTGTGGATGCCACTGCCGGTGGCAGCGACGACTTGCCCACCTCGACGACTTTGGGACTGGTCATGAACACGTCCTTCCTCCATAGTGTGGAGATCTTCTGGAAGGGCGTGAATCTGACCGATTGGCTGAATTGCATGGAGCACATTCTACGTGTCCACAAGGTTCCACTCAGCCAGTGGGGCAACCTTGCCACGACGTGGCTTGAAGACGAACTCTTCAAGTATGTGGTCAAGGAGTGGAGTGTACAGCAGCCGCACCTCGAGTGGCAGCCCATGCCCTGGGAGGCCTTCTACGTGATCATGCGTAAGAAGTGCACCCAACGTGAGGAGGCACAGCGTGCCTTCTACAAGATCAAGGAATTCAAGCAGCTGGGCAGCTTGCTCGAATCCTACTTGAGCGAGTTCACCGCACTCGTGGAGGAAGCCAAAAGCTTCACCGAGGGTGACGGAACTCAGACCTTCAAGTACCCGGAGTGCATGCTGTTGGAGTACTTGCGTGATGGTCTCGCCAGCGAGAAGCTGAAGGACAAGACCACTACAACAGCCACTAGCCAAGCTTAGACAAGCTGGAGGGCGTTGCACGACTACATGAACAAAGTGTGTTTGGCGAACCCGAAGCACTACTCTAATGCAAGACCGCAACATGCGCGTAGACGCTGCAGGGGCTGGTGGGTCAGCTGGACAACGAGGCAAGGCCAAGGGCAAGCAACCTGCAAACCCTCCAGCCAAGAAGGCTGGTGGACACAAGGGCCCCAACAACAAGCGCAGCCACAAGAATAACGAGTTGGAGGCGGCGCGTGAGCCTCGTAACGTAGCCTTCCGCGAAGGGCTATGCCACAACTGCATGTAGCCAGGCCACTTTAGGGCTTAGTGCCCTGAGGCTGCTAGTGGTGGACAAGAGCTCGCGTTGTTAGCTACAGCGGCAACACCTCGTGGGGATGGTGCAGCAGGAGGCCGTGGATAGGGCTGTGGACATCGTCGTGGTCGCGGCAATGGGCCCGGACGTGGTAACGGACAAGGCCGTAGGACGGGTTTTCCCCACCCGTGAGTGACATTAGTGGGGACCCCTCACGGGTAAAACTGGATCATGAGTGTGGATTCATGTTTTTAGACGAAGATGTTAAACAATTTGAGTTTTTGACGAGTCCAAATTTCTCTGATGTTTTTTCTCCTCTTGTTGAACCGCATTCTACACTTGTTGACCGACATTGCCCACTAAACCTTGCATCTCTGGACGAGATGCATGATTGTACATGCTTAGTGGTGGTGACACCAACCACTATGCAAGATTTGTGTGACACAGTGATTGAAGCAAACTCCCTCAAAGCAATGAGTACAATCATGTTCGCGGTACCTTTAGTCAACGATTTCGACCCGGTGAAATTTAAAGACTGGAAGGTGCTAGCAGAATTCACACGTGCCCACAAGATGTGGACTCGAGTGGGTGAATCATGGGAGTTGCGACACCCGTCGTACAGATTTTGTGTTTATCACAAACTCGGCTTGCCATCATCGAGCCTTCTCACTCGGAAAATTGGAGGCAATATGACGATGCATTTCAAGGGACACCTAGCATGTGCTCCCATGAACTTACTGGCTGATACAGGAGAAGACAACTCCTTTGTTAGCCTTGGCTTTACCCGACAGGTTGGCCTAAGGTATGAGCCATCGGGTGGCAAAGTTGTCATCGGTGACAACCGTATAATACCTGTAATCGGTACCTGTAAGGCAAACCTTTGTATTCAAGGTTACTCACAGAGTTTCACGTTGAAGGTACTCAACCTTCTTGACCCGTTTGACGTGGTTCTGGGGGATCCCTGGCTCCATAAAAACAAAGCTCTGATATGCTTCAAATCAAGGCGATTGATACTTCGGAAGGGACAGCGTCGCTTTATGCTGATTCCAAGTACATAATTGTCACTGACTCAACTTAAAGTCCATGCTAGCTTGTCTGCGATGCAGGTCAATAGGCATATTCGACAAGGTTGTCGGTACTTCTTGGCTCATCTGTAGAAAATGGAGGATGACGTGAAGGAAGACAGGCCACAAGAGATCAAATCTCTATTGGTGGAGTCCTCGGATGTATTCCAAGACCCACCGGCTGGGCTTCCACCAGAACGACACATGGGCCACACGATTCCGCTGCAGCCGGAGGCAACTCCTTTGTTCAGACCCATGTATAGCCTTAGTCCAGCAGAAAAGCGAGAGTCCGAACGCCAAATCAACGAGGACCTTGCAAAGGATGGATCGAGCCAAGTAGCTTGCCGTACGGTACGCTGATCCTTTTTGCGAACAAAAAGGATGGTGGTTTACGCATGTGCAAGGATAACCGGGTGTTGAACAAGCTGACGGTGAAAAAATGATCCCCTTTACTATGGATTGAGGACCTCTTTGACCAACTCCAAGGGGCAAAAGTTGTTTTTTTCCGTGGATTTGTCTCAAGGGTACCATCGAATCCGCATCACGGAAGATGATGTGCCCAAAACCACGTTTCGAATGCACATGGGACACTATCATTTTTTAGTGTTATGTTTCAGTCTTACAAATTCCCGGGCAACATTCCAAGGAGAAATGAACCGAACGTTCGCCAAGGAACTCGAGCATTTTGTCTTGGTTTACCTAGATGACAACCTGGTTTTCTCCAAGTCAATGGAAGAGCACAAAGAACATCTGCCCAAAGTCCTTGCAATCCTTCAGGAACAAAAGTTCTGTGCAAAAGTGAGCAAGTGAAAGTTTGTACAACATGATCTCAAATACCTGGGACACATCGTCGGCAAGGACGACATCTGTTTCGACCAACGAAAGGTCCAAGGAGTTGTAGACTGGCCACGCCCGGAGAATATTGGGCAGATTCGGTCTTTCCTTGGTCTTGCAAACTACTTTCGACGGTTTATGCAAGGGTATTCGACCCTGGTAGCACCGCTAACAAGCCTCATGCGAAAAGACGTGCACTGGGAATGGACACCTGATTGCAAGAAAGCTTTTCTCAAAGTCAAAGAACTTCTATCCACAGTGTCCGTCCTAGCTCTTCTGGATACATCGCAACCGTTGGAGGTTCGATGTGATGCGTTGGTAGTAGGACTCGAAGCCGTCCTCTTGCATAATGGTCATCCAGTTGCATATGAAATCCGGAAGTTCATCCCCGCAGAAATGCGGTACACGACTGGGGATCAAGAGCTCCTTGCGGTAGTACATGCTTTCAAGATGTGGCGTTGCTACCTCGAGGGTGCTGAAGGGTATATGACGGTCGTGACCTACCATAATCTATTAGTGTTTTCCAAATACAACTAAACCTGTCAAGACAACAAGCGCGTTGGAGCAAGCACCTGAGCCGATTCTCGTTCACATGGGAATATACTTTAGGACGCACCAATGGGGCCGATCCACTAAGCCGACAGCTTGTGGAAATTAAAGCAACCACCGAGGTCAGTGGGTGTTTTATGGCAATTGCAACAGCAACAGTAAAATCACCAGACCCCTCTGCACCTCTACGGCAACCACCATGAAAGATTATCCATTACAACGGTTTTGTAAACAAGATCCGGATGGGATATTGTGTGGATTCTTGGTTTCAAGACTCTCACAATCTGGACAAGTACAACTTGGTGTAGGCCGCAGGAATCTTATGGCACGGAGAACAAGTTGTTGTGCCAAACTCAGGAGACCTTCGAGCGAGGATTATCTCCCAGTTCCATGACCCGCCAGTCGCGGGTCATGTGGGAACCAAAAAGTCCGGACAGGCACTCTTGGACCACTATTGGTGGCCAGGTTGGAGTGTCGATGTCTGTAAGTATTGCATGACATACGATCCATGTCTTCAGAAGAAGGCTTGTAACAAGAAGCTTGCTTGACTCCTCCAGCAGCTTCCCATTCCTGGGACTCCATGGGAGTGCGTCAGCATGGACTTCATTACTGGTCTTCCGGACACGACCCGTGGCCACAATGCAATACTAGTGGTTGTGGATCTTCAGACAAAGATGACACACTTCATTCCTACAACCACTGACGTGCACACAGAGGAGACCACTCGTCTCTTCTTTGAGGCTTTGATGGCCTGTCGTTGCGCATTATCTTTGATCGAGTTCGTTTAGGACAAATTATGGGTTTTGAAACCAGAAAACTCGTGTGAATGCACAAGTTCAAGGTAAAAACCCCCGGTTTGGGTCCCAAAACCGGGGGTAAGGTGAAAAATGGAAATGGGCCTCCGGAGACTCGAGATATTCGAGTCTCCCTGCTCTGGGTCATTGATGACGATTGCCCCTCTGTCCTGCGAAGGGGGTAAACCCCTGAAGCGGACTGAGAACGCCATTCTGCAAACTCCAACGATGACTTCAGAGCAGGAGCTGGAGACTCCACACGTTACAGAAATGATTTTGAAAAAAATCGACAAAGTTGGAATGTTCGTGTTGCAGTTAGGTCGGACAAGGTCTACGAAGTTACAATGGAAAGTGCCAAAGAGCAACAGATTGGTGATGACAAGAAGAACGGGAAGCTACACTAGAAACATCCATGGTCCAACAAATTCCTGTCACATTACAGCATCCTCCTCTTCCACCTGGTCCTCTGAAAAGAGGATCTCCCCAATGTATGGCGCGGAATCGCGCTAGAAGCCCTTGGTGAACACTCGAGGTAACCCTGCCTTTGACTAGGCCTCCTTGACCATGTCCTCAGCCTTTATGAAGTGCCATGCATGAGACAACCACCCGCACGCATCCTCTTTCAACATGGACATGCCTATGGTAGTGGCTAGCCCTGTGCGAGTGCAGCCAGTGCCCAATGCCGCATACAACTCCTCAATCTTGTTCTGAAATGGGCGCATGAGGCCAACATCGCACAATTGCGCCTTGGATGTGCACCCAGGAGGAACGTAGCAGGAGCGCATATGCGGATGGTTATGCATGAGCCACTNCTGGAACGAGGCGCATGCAAGCAAACGCCATGCGTCCAGCACAATTAGCATGCCAGCTTGTCCCTCAGTGATGCGCACTCGGTGTACATCCGTTACCATCTCAGTTTGGAATCTTTGCTCCTATTCATCTATCCACGTGACCACAATCCATTGTTGTCTTGTCCTTTCATCCTTGTATCTAAAGAAATCTGGATGCCTGCAGGAATCAAAACGTCTGTGGGTTGCATGTAATTGTCCCACCTAGATCTATTGCCATTTGGCGGTGTATCAATAATTATTTGAAATCCGTGTTGGCTGAACCACCAGATGAGAGGGAGCGAGCGGTAAAAATTCATCTGTAGCGCACATGAAGATATGTAACCACCACCTCTCCATCCATAACCATGTCCAAAACATAATNAGTGTTTCGAATAGCTCAAAGAGGCTGCTGGTGTATTCCAGATTTACTTGCCATAATGCCTTCAACAACCCTCCAACCCCCCCCTTCTTTTGTTCTTGTCCCCTTCTTCCCTCCTCAACATCCATGGTGAGAGACGGTCTTCCTATGTCAGTGGGAAGAGGAGACCCTCTAAAGATCAGCACATCGGGGAATCATTTCTCATGGGATGTTGCTAACAAACAGTGTTTGTGGGAAGGACTATGTTCATGCAACATCCACCGCATTCGCAAAGATGAATTTTGACCACAATCCACCCTTTTGTTGCAGTCCTATCGCTAATGACACCACGGAGGGAGATGAAGAAGCCAAGGGGAAGTTGTCAGTTCTGCGTATTGGTGACGAGGCTGAGGGCCTTGCAGACAAAGTCGACTAAGCAGACATTGTGGACGCACGCACCACTTCCGCAGAGGGCAGCGATGATGACACTGAGAAGATGACAAACGACCCTTCTTAAAGGTCCAAGATGAAGAAGATCATGATCCTCTCACGAGCGTTAATGCTGCCAACTTGGCCGTGATCAAATAACTCTTGAGAAAATCCATGAATTCCACACCGTGGAAGCTGTTTGGGCTTCGNGTTGGCTGAAGAAGAGAAATGGATCTAGTCAAACCATTGTAATCCACCAACAAAATGGGTGGACACAGCAATGTCATCCATCCTTCCTCCTGGATTTCCTTGCAAAGAGAATGGATTCGGCATTCAATCTTTGGTCGAGGCATACTTGTGTGAGGAGTCATTTGAAAGGGACTAGACTTTACAAGGAACTTAACCTCCACAACCGACCTGTTCAATTACTAAGTGCGAACGGGTCCCGGTGGCTCAAAAATTCACAAAGACTTGCATGCCGTTCGCATGTCATGTTACATTGGTATCCATGAGCTTAACATTACCCTGGGTGACCTAGACATTGGACAACCTGCAACCTGCTCTGTCACTGCTAGGAAGCTGATGCCACCACTCCATTCCTCCTTAGTTGAGTCCAACGGAGCAGTTGGATTGGCTGATGGCTCCATCTTATTTAGAGAGGTACAGAAGCAGCACGAGTAGCTAATTTCCAATGACAAGGCATGCAACCGCATTTGATTTCGCACGCCATATTGTTGCTTTTATAAAACTACCGCATCAGTCCACTCTCTAC
>SZWC01002177.1:159802-193674 GCA_023375785.1 Penium margaritaceum
TTTGCAGATTTCTGGAGCAATGTCGACCCTGGGAGACGGAAAGAGATGTGAACCTATGCTGACCTCGATCGTCGATCACCTGGAGGTGATCGACGATCGGCAGTCGTCGACCTGGTCGACGACTAGGTCGACCGATCACCCCACCCCCCCAACACTTAGCCGCTGGGGGGAAAAAAGAGGAAAACCTGTAGAGGGACGTGCGAGTGAACCAGGGTCCATATGTATGGATGAGGGGTTGACAACATTAAGATGGATAAAAGTGAGAATTAAGGTTGGGAATGGATAGGCCATGGATGAGAGAAAGGGAGTGCCAAGTTTGAGCCCATTCTGAGCACTGTGTGTCCTCGTCGATTGTCGATCGTCGATCGTCGATCACTTAGTAAGGTGGTCAGCATAGATGTGAACGATGTTGCAGCTGTGAAAATGGTGAGGGATGAGAGGGCAGTGAGAGGGATGAGGGGGCGGTGAGAGGGATGAGGGGGCGGTGAGGGATGAGGGGGGGGGGTGAGGGATGAGGGGGAGCTGAGTGATGAGGGGGTGGTGAGGGATGAGAAGGCAGTGAGGGATGAGAGCAGGAGTCAATGCCGACCTCTTACTTGCACTGGTCTCTCTCTCTCTCTCTCTCTCTCTCTCTCTCTCTCTCTCTCTCTCTCTCTCTCTCTTCTTTTTCTTTTCTGGAAAAGAAAAAGAAAAGAGAGCAAAGAGAGAGCATTGCTTCTAAAGCAAGATAAAGTCTTGCTTTAGAAGCAATGGTGGGGAGGATGCCAACGTCCTGCGCGCCACCGCAAACAAGATAAGGTACAAGCCACATCCGCAGAAAACAGCTGGTTTTCGGGCACGGCTGTGCGGTCGGGTCCGCTGCACCCATGCATCCACCGGCTCGACATAACACAAGTCAGAAAGTGCCACAGGGCCCCGGAGACAGGGAGTAGGCATGGCTCCACAGATCTTGCTGGAGGACGCCATCTGGTTGCCCGTGAGCGGCACGTGCCTGATGGATAACCGCACATTGATGCCGAATGCCTGCCAACGAAATGCGCTGCGCCAAGTAAGCAACTGAACAACTTGCCCAACCTGCCAAGTCCTCCTGAGAAGTCCCTTCACGCCCATGGTGAAGGCACAGCTGAGACAAACGACGCAAGAAGTCCCAAGCTGCCGGTCTCAGACCCCCAAGTGTCTCCCAGGCAAGGGGCTGCAAGGCCCAGCCTGGGCGATGAATCAAGGCCGGGTGGTACTTGGCCCTCTTCACGTCCTCTGCATGGCGAAGCACGCGGTTCTCTGAAGATGCTGTCGCCTCGTGCGCGTCCACCGTGGTCACATCCACCACCCACATTGTGCCCTGCTCCCAATCCTCCAAGATGAGGTCCGGGCGCAAATCCGCCCCCGCCATCGGAAGCAGGCCCAAGGGCTCGACTCGCGTCGGAAGGGCCACAGTTCGAGCATCAAGACAAAACACCATTTCCCTTCATTGTAAGTGGCCTTTGTTGCGAGTGGCCTTCGTTGCGAGTGAGACTGCTTGTTGTGCTTTGGCGTCCTCCAGCGGAGAAAACCAAAGCATTTGGCGTGTTTCTGGTCAAGCATTTGTGGACAACTGACTGCTGAAGGTGTTTTTCAGAGTTGGCAAAGAACCTTCTTCTTCACTCTCTCCTCTGCTGCAGGTGTTTGTGGACAACTCGGACTTCCTCAAGGAGCTGGAGTAGATGGCCTGGGCGGACGTTATGCCGCCTCCTGGGCAGAGTCAGAGGGCAGGGCAGGGTAGGGTGCGGCGACAGCGGCTGCTGCTGCTGCTGCTGCTGCTGCTGCTGCTCCTTAAGTTGTAGCGGGGATGGGAAGGGGGGGTGGGGGTTGGTTGAGGGGGATGAGATGGTGGTGTTAGAGAGAGAGAGAGAGCCATCGCATTGGGTGCAGGAACCACATTGACCGAAATAGAAGCCTGTCACTGTGTGTGAAAGCAACGAGTGAATCCTGTACCCCCCTTTTTTCCGCCATTCTCAATGATTCCTGTACCCACGGCATTGAAGTTGAATATGAGAACGTGAGCCATCGAAGAGGAGGTGCACCATCAAATGGAGCAAACATTTTGTCTTTTGTTTGAAGTCTAGTTTAAGTGCATCCACAGCCTGCGGACGTGTCTATCATCCTCACTAAGGAGCACACGATTGCGTTGACCAATTATGCGGATTTTAAGGGAGCACAAGGTTCAGTCGTGGCCGCATCATTTTGTGGGCATACTTGGATTGGACTCGCCCAATAAATGGAGCATCAAGGGACTGTGGAATGGATAAAGCAACAGGTGTGTGTAATGCCTCTTGATGGATGGCCAGCCGATGACCTCATCACCTCCACCGAACAAAAAAGATCTCGAGCTTGATGGGGCATGTGCTTGTCACACAAAACATTCAAGCAACCTTCGAACTGAGGGCAGGTTTCCCATGGTACCGTGACTCGAGAATCCTCTTGCTGAGATATTGCTTGACCAGACGACATAGCAAAAAGAGCTTGGGAATCAGCAAAGAGAGGGCAAAGCTATGCACCAGCGCACTCGACACATTTGTGTCATTTGTCACATTTGACAGCAAGCTTGGCCATAGTAGTAAGTCCTCGACAGATGTTCACACCACCATTGTGAACAGTATTCATTTGTTTAAGATGCTTTGCAATGTGTCTTCAACAAATGAATACTCGACAACTGTCCATACCACCTTTGTCAACTCTGTAGACCGAATCGTCGTCCTAGTACCTTCATTTAAGGTAAGTGAACCCATGAGAGCCTCCGATACAATGCCCACATAAGAGAGCCGCGCATGGATGATCCCGGGCCGACTGGTTGCAAAACATGATAAAAGACAAGGGTCCGATGCAAATAACAGTGCTCCTCCATCATTGGAGGGCCATTTGCTAAGATGTGCATAGACACCGATGCAATCACATCACGACGACAGATCATGGCTGTAGGCAAAACAAACCCAAGCACCTCGAGCACAAGACGTCACCACCTGACTCAAGTTGCAAGCCACGACCTATCTGCAGAAACTTCTTGTGTTTAAGTGCCCTTATGAAGAAAGCATGTTGCCAGTCCGTGCTCACCCATATCAGGTCAACCTCACGTTGGTGCACAATGTAGAACGCAGACCGATGGCCAACAAGAATGTTCTTGGTGCACGCATAAAGGACATAATAGTTCTTGACACTTGCGCAAACACTCCTGTTGTCACACCGAATGATCAAACGCAACACTGAATAATGAAGCTTACAGGGCAACTACAACAACCACAAGCTCTTTACAGCTGCAACACCCATCGCCACATATAAAGCTTCCATGGATGAGACACCAATGCAGCCTTGCATGGCACCCGCCATAGCAAAACGACACCTCCAATGAGGAACATGTGCCCTGTCCTACTCTTTCCATGTTGTGTTCATGGACAATCATTTTTCAGTGCAACCAACTGGCACCATAGATCACTAACAACAGTAGCAAAGCTAATGCCAAGATGTTGACAAGAGGAATTTGTAGCAACTTACATGATTACTATGTCCACGCCAATTAGGGCAACGAAAACTCTCTAACCAAAGATGTAAAAATTCATTTGCACTCTAGTATATGCCATACACCATTCCTTCCCATTTCATCATGGATGTATGGCATCATCAAGTGAATGATTGCAGCTAGCCAGGAGGATGTAGGATTGATGCTTGACTCCCTATTCAATGGTGAACGCTCTACATGAGGCTTCGTCACATTGCTACTTCATGCTTGAGGGACATAAAAACTTAAATCCTGATTTTTTCCCCCTCAATCAGACCCTTCCTTTGAGGTCCTTACGCCTATGACATGGTGGTAAAGGCCTGTCTCCATGTTGAAGTTCAATGGTGGTACTTTGAAACACAAGTAGGATTGGTGAAACGCTACATCCTTGGTGAATGTTTGAAATGATGTCTTGGTCTTTTGAGCAAGGACGATGTTTTAATATACCCATCGTTTGGGTCGATAGATCAGCGGCGTCCATAGTTGAAAACGAAATGACGACGGTGTCCATAGTCAAAACCGATATGTCAGCGGTGTCCACAGTCGAAAACAAAATGCCAGCGGTGCCCATGGTCGGAAATGAAATGACAGCTGTGCCCTCATGGGCACGGCTGACATATACTTCATGTATTTTACAGATTTGGGATGGATTTAAACACCGGTGATGAGACGAATTGCTAGTACATCGTTGGCCAACGTATGCATACTTTTGACACCATTTTCAAGGGGTATGAAATGATATTGCAAGGACTTCGGCTCATACCTACATGGTGCACACCACATGGCTGATTGCGTCACCCAACTGATGTGATCGAAGGATCATGGAACTTGACCGGTTTGTAGATTGGTTTGCCTGGAACACGTCCCTATCTTTGTGCGGATTCGTTTATGATTTGACAGCCTGTCTCATTGCAAATAGTGCCGGTTTCCCGACTTACAATTTACCTCCCATGATGCACGGCCACTATGCAAGTCTCTCGGCTGCTCTCATACCTATGGTTGAAAAATATGTTCTCCGCAGTAAGGGAGGAGCGTCGTGGGGGGTTCTGGCCTTGTTGGCCGTTGTGGTGTAGCTCACTGTCGATGATCTCGCACCCCTTCACGAGGCCTTGGTTGAACGCGCATGGGAGACAAAATGGGGGTATCCAAGTTTTTTAGTGCCATGTTTTCTGCATGAGGTGCCCAGGTTTTCTCCCGATGACACGGTACACGCAGGAGATAGTTGGTGGAGCTGTCAATTCATCCTGGTCTCCACCCAACGACAGTGACAATGATATGATCAATGAACCTTGATTGATGTGCCAGTCTCCTCCTCATGCAGACGATGATGCTCCACGCACTACAGTCGACGATGCTCCACGCTCTATAGCTGATGCTCCTCTTAGGATGTCGCGTGTAGGCAGTCGAATGCAGTCTAGCAAGGGCCCGCTCGCCGGGCCCGACGATGATGCCAAAGCAGGCGACACCAAAGTGAAAGCTGCTCCTCCCAACATCGCCAAGTTGACTCTAGAATCTACAGTCCTGAAGAAGCGGAAGGCTGTGGTTGAATTCCCTGTTAGCCCGTCCTTTGAAACCATGGCCATGTGCAAAGCTGCTGTGGAAGAGTTTGTGGTTGAAAAACCGCATGTCGCAAAGGTGGCTGAAGAGCGACCGCATGCGTTTTGTGGTGTGCTACAAGCAGTACGCCACCAAGAAATGCCCGTGGATAGTTTGTACAGCGTTCAGCAAGAAGTCCGGTTCCTTCAGGATCACCTCGTTCACGGAGGGCCACCTCTCTGACCGCAGAGCTAGCCAGGGTAACCCAGTGCCCTCAACGCGGTGGGTTACACTGCACATCCAAAGCACCCTCACGAAGGACCCATTGGAAACAACAAAAGTACTACATGCAGTCATCACGAAGGTCGTGGAGAAAGTCCTGTACACCACCATGTACCACGACATGAAGGCCTGCATGGAAAAGATGTACGACAAGAAGGAGGAATCGTGGAGCATGTTCCCTCAACACGTGGATGAGGTGCCTTTCTTCACTGTTTTTCTCATGTCTTCATGGTCTTTCACTGGGCCTCTGTTTTGTTTCCACACCCCCACTTGTTTTCACACATGCTCTTTCATGGAACTCATGAAGGTGGACCTCTGGCCATTGCAAAGGCTGAGGAGGACCAAAAAACTGGCGTGTTCGACTGGGTGTTTGTCGCACTGTGCGCAATTTGGAAAGATTTCAAGTGCACTTGGCGTGTGTTTGTCATGGACAGGATCCACCTCAAGAATGGGCACAAACAAGTCCTACTCATCATGCATTTCTTCGACGCGGACAATGCCATGCCTACAGCGTAGGCCTTGGTGTCTGGAGGAGACGAGTAGAATTGGACGTGGTTTTGCAAGCTTGTGGCAACAGCATACCCAACCGCGGCACAGGTTGGAACTACGGTAATCTCTGACCGTGAAAAATGCTCGGCAAATGTGGTGGAGGCCAAACTACCTGGTGCAATGCATACATACTTCTCCTGGCACCTCATAAGAAATGTGTAGTCCCGGTGCCAGGGCAGGTCGGACACACTGTTTTGGAACCCGGCCCACGTGAAAACAGAGGAGGAATAGGATGGGACCCTATCCGAGATACGCCGGTCGGCTCCAAGGACCGTGGGCTACCTGTTGGATGGTAATGGGTAGACAGGCATCACCAAAGAACGATGGAGCAGGCTTTACTACCCTGTATCTCATGGTGGACACACCACCAGCAACGCCATGGAGTTAGTCAACCGTAAGCTCGTGGAGCTCCTGAAAACATACCCGTACTTCAGCTTTGTGAACCTCCATGTCTTCATGTAGAGGTTCTGGCACATCCGTCGCAAGATGGCACATGACGCGAAGGGCAACGTTGCGTTGGCTCTGTACCTCAAGGTACAAAACATCTGTGACCGCAGTTGGGAGTATAGCTTGGACCTGGATGGGGATGACATGGGACCTTGGACAAGCGGCACAACAGTGCGCCCAAATAGCACTCCACGTGATGTAAACATCAAGGAGTGCTCATGCGGAAGGTGTCATGAGTATGGGGTGCCATGCCAGCATGCCTGCAGCCTACTACTAGAGAATGCCCTCAACCCCGTGGCGTAGGTGGACTTTGGCTACCTCAACCTCAGCTACAAACGCACGTACAACACCCCTTTCCTCCTTCCCAAGGTGAAGCTTGTGAAGCCGGCTGAACCGAAATGGCTCCAGCCTGGCTCACATCACGGTTGCGCATGTCCAGCCATAGTGAGACTGGACAGGTACACAAAGGTGAAGAAGGGATGCATTTGTGCCCGCTGTGGGAAACAGGGCCACGTACGTGATGCATGCCCTAACATGGAGGTCCCAACTCTTGAGCAGACGATAACCGCTCACATCACACAGCTTGAGGCAGAGGGTCACATGAGGACGTTGTGCAGGTCGAACGTGGAGGCCATGGGGTACTCCAGGGATGAGGCAGAGGATGCCCCCCTTTCTGAGGAGGAGGCAGAGTTGGACAAGGAGGAGGAGGAGGAGGGGGAGGAGGAGGAATATGAAGGGGTCGACCACCATGATGAGGTAGTCGACCCCATCTCCGTCTCCAGTGAGGATGAAGGGATCGACCATAATGATGCAGAGGAGGGAAAGGAGGCATGGATGGCTTTCCATGAAGAGGTCGACAACATCAACCGTTCTTTCAGGATGTGGTGAGTTTGCCTCAGTTTCTCATCCACGAGTGTCTTATTTTGCATTCCAGCGACAATGTCTTCATGTTAATACATGTTTGTAAAGCATGGCCCTAACTTGTATTTCCCCTTCTTGTTTCTTTCCATGTGTGCGCATTGTAGAGCTCTCCAAAGAACAGCTCCTATGGAGGAGGTGCATGAGAGATTACAAGTGGCCCCAAGTTGTAGTCCTCTATTAGACTAGTTTCCTGTGTGTGCATAGCCGCTAGCCGCGATCGGCGGCTGGCGGCTGGCCGGCCGGTCGCTTGGCCGGCCGCCGGCCGTCTAGCCGGCCGGCAGCAAGCTGGCCGGCGGCCAACGTAGTGCTGGCCGCTGGCCAGCCCTCGCTAACGCGAGGGGTGGTGCGCAACCGCCCCTTGCTTCAGCGAGGGGGGAGGGCCGAACCGGCCCTCCAGCTACATTCCTCCCTACTTTTTATGAACCGTCTCGGTTCATGAACAACAAGTAGGATTGTCAGTTAGTGAGTCATCAATATTGTGAAAGACAAGTAATAATTTCAATCACCAACTAGACATGAACACGTGCATGGTACATACACCTAAGCTGCAGCTTGTAGGTCAGCACGGCTAGCAGCCTTCCCCCTTTAGGCTGCAGCGTCCGTGCGACAACCATGTTGGGCGTTCCCAACCTCCTATGGTCGTTGTCCATGAATGCTGCCCTGTGGGAATGTTGTTCACTTTTCCGCGTTCAGGTAGTTACTCCTTCCACGCGTTGATCTGTGCAAGGTGCAATCTCGCAACAGTACTCGTTGACCACCCATGTGGGCACCGAGATTCGGGCTCCCATGAATTATGTTCCGGTCCACAACCGGCCCAATGAGCGAGGTACTCCCTAACAACGCGCGACCGAAGTGTACGCTCTCGGTGTTGGAGTAGGCGAAGGACCTCGTATTGGCCGTTGGCAGCAAGGATTGCTGGCGGTGGCTGAACGATTCCGTCTGCCGTGTATGGAGCCAGCAGGCTCACATGAAGCACGTCATGTATCGTCATACGCGGCAGAAGTAGCAATCGGTATGCCACTGGCCCGATGCGTGCCACAATGGAAAACGGCCCAATCCACTTTGGTAGAAGTTTTCTTGCCCCTGGCAACTTCAGCCGAAGGTTTTTAGTGCTAAGCAGCACTTGGTCACCGATGTCAAATGAGACCGTTGTCGGCATATGCAATTTGTCGTTGCCGAGCTGCTTGAAGGTGACCCTTCGCCTCCTATATCAAGGAGTCGATGCGCTCGGCAAAGGCTTGAGCAAAAGGAACCTGCCCTTCTGTACTCCCACTCTTCACCAATGAAGAGGGTACCACTGGATGCCGGCCACTGTTCAACACGAACGGTGTGAACTGTGTGGACTCATTCACCAAGTTGTTCACCGCAAACTCCGCCAGTGCTAGGAATTCATCCTAATCATGCATGGCATGGTCCACGTACATGCAGAGCATCTGCTCTAGAGTGCGATCTATGTGCTCTGTTTGTCCGTCAGTTTGAGGGTGAAATGCTGTTGACATTTGCGACTCACTACCGAAGTACTCGTGCATCTTTTTCGAGAACTTACTAGCAAATTCTTGGTCTCGATTGGAGATAATGCGCAATGGCAAGCGGTGGTACTTTACGACACCCTCAAAGTAGAGACGAGCGGTCTCCTCTGCGTTCACGTCAGTGGTTGTAGGAATGAAGTGTGTCATCTTGGTCAAAAGATCCACGACCACTAGTATTGCATCGTGGCCATGGGCCGTGTCCGGAAGACCTGTAATGAAGTCCATGGAGTCCCAGGAATGGGAAGCTCTTGGAGGAGTCGAGCAGGCTTCTTGTTACTAGCCTTATTCCGATGACATGGGTTGCATGTCATGCAATACTTACACACATCGACACTCCATCCTGGCCACCAATAGTGGTCCGAGAGTGCGTGTCTGGTCTTTCGGGGTCCCACATGACCTGCGATCGGCGGGTCGTGGAACTGGGAGATAACCTTTGCTCGAAGGTCTCCAGAGTTTGGCACAACTTGTTCTCCGTGCCAAAAGATTCCTGCGACCTCCACCAAGCCGTACTTGTCCAGATTTTGAGAGTCTTGAAACCAAGAATCCACACAGTATCCCATGCGGATCTTGTGTACAAAACCGTTGTAATGGATAATCTCTTGTGGTGGTTGCCACAGAGGTGCAGGGGGATCTGGTGGTTGTACTGTTGCTGTTACAATGGCCATAAAACACCCACTAACCTCGGTAGTTGCTTTAATGTCCACAGGCTATCGGCTTAGTGGATCAACCACATTGATGCATCCTGGTCGATATTCCCATGTGAACGAGAATTGGCTCAAGTATTCGCTCCAACGCGCCTCTCGTCTTGACAGGTACGGTTGCGTTTGGAAAAACACCAATGGATTATGGTCGGTCAGGACCGTCACACCCCCTTATGCACCCTAAAGGTAGCAACGCCACATCCTAAAAGCGTTTACTACTGCAAGGAGTTCTTGATCCCCAGTTGTGTACTGCGTTTCCGCGGAAAATAGCTAACGGCTCTCATATGCAGCTGGGTGACCATTCTGCATGAGGACGGCTCCGAGTCCTACTACTGACGCATCACATTGAACCTCCCACGGTTGCGATGGATCCGGAAGAGCTAGGACGGGCACCGTGGATAGGAGCTCTTTGACTTTGAGAAAAGCGTTCTTGCAATTAGGTGTCCATTCCCAACACACGTCTTTTTGCGTGAGCCTGGTTAGCGGTGCTACCAGGGTCGAACATCCTCGCATAAACTGTCGAAAGTAGTTTGCAAGGTAGAGGAAAGACCGAATGTGCCCAACATTCTTGGGACGTGGCCAGTCCACAACAGCTTGGACCTTTCGTGGGTCGACACGGATGCCGTCCTTACGGACGATGTGTCCAAGGTATTCGAGCTCATCTTGTGCAAACTTGCACGTGCTCATTTTCGCATAGAACTTCTTTTCCCGAAGGATTACAAGAAATTTGCGCAGATGTTCTATGTGCTCTTCTATTGATTTGGAGAAAACCAGGATGTCATCGATGTAAGCCAAGACAAACTGTCCGAGTTGCTTGACGAATATTCGGTTCATTTCTCCTTGGAAGGTTGCCACGGCATTTGTAAGCCTGGAGCATAACATTCGGAACTGATAGTGTCCCATGTGTGCTCGAAATGCGGTTTTGGGCACATCATCTTCCGTGATGCGCATTTGTTGGTACCCTTGAGACAAATCCAAGGACGAAAATACTTTTGCGCCTTGGAGTTGGTCAAAAAGGTCCTCAATCCATGGTAAGGGGAATCGATTTTTCACCGTCAGCTTGTTCAACGCCCGGTAATCCACACACATGCGTAAACCACCATCCTTTTTGTTCACAAAAAGGATTGGCGCACCGTACGGCAAGCTACTGGGTACGATCCACCCTTTTGCAAGGTACTCTTTGATTTGGCGTTCGACCTCTTGCCTTTCGGCTAGACTAAGGCAATACATGGGTTTGAACGGAGGAGTCGCCTCCGGTTGTAGCGGAATTATGTGGCCCATGTGTCTTTCTGGTGGAAGCCTAGCCGGTGGGTCTTAGAATACATCTGAAAACTCCGCCACTAGAGATTTGATCTCTTGTGGCGTGTCTTCTTTCACGTCATCCTCCAGTTTCTGCAACTGAGCCAAGAAGTATCGACAACCTTGTCGAATACGTCTCTTGACCTACATCGCAGACAAGCGGGCATGGATTTTGAGTCGGGTCGGTGATTATTCTGTAATCTGAATCATCATAAATGGGCATTGTCCTTTTGGAGGATCAAGCGCTTTGATTCAAAGCACATTAGAGCCTTGTTCTCACGGACCCAGGGGTTGCCTAGCACCACGTCAAACTGGTCAAGAAGGTTGAGTACCTTCAACGTGACACTTTGTGTGTACCCTTGAATGCAAATTTTTGTTTTACAAGTTCCGATCACGAGTACCGTACGGTTGCCACCGACAACAACTCCGCCATTCGATGGCTCATACTTCAAGCCAACCTATCGGGTAAAGCCAAGGCTAACAAAAGAGTCGTCCCCTCTAGTATCAGCAAGTACGTTCACGGGAGCACCAGCTAGGTGTCCTTTGAACTGCATCATCATGTTGCCTCCACTCTTCCAAGTGAACAGACTTGACAACGGTGAGCCGAGTTTGTGATAAACATGAAATCTGTACAACGGGCGTCGCAACTCCCATGATTCACATACTGCAGTCCACATCTTGTGGGCACGTGTGAATTCGGCCAACACCTTCCAGTCTGTATATTTGACTGGGTCGAAATTGTTGACTAAAGGTACTGCAAACGTGATTGAACTCATTGCCTTGATGGCGTTTGCTTCAATCATTGTGTCACACAACTCCTGCACAGTGGTCGGTGTCGCCACCACTAAGCATGTACGATCATGCATCTCATTCGGAGATGCAAGGTTTAGTGGGCAATGTTGGTAAGCAAGTGTAGAATGCGGTTTAACAAGAGGAGAGAAGACTATAGAGAAATTTGAGCTCGTCAAAAACTCAAATTGTTTAACATCCTCATCTGAAAACATGAACCCCCACTCGTGATCCAGTTTTACCCTTGAGTGGTCCCCACTGACGTCACTCAGGGGTGGGAAAAACCCGCCCCACGGCCCTGTTCGTTACCATGGCCGGGCCCAGTGCCGTGACCGCGGCCCTGTCCATGGCCTTGTCCGCGGCCTCCTGCTGCACCATCCCCACGAGGTGCTACTACTGTAGCTAACGCCGCGGCCTCTTGTCCACCCCTAGCAGCATGAGGGGACTGAGCCCTAAAGTGGCCCGGCTGCATGCAGTTGTGGCAGAGCCCTTCGCGGAAGGATGTGTTGCGACGCTCACGCGCCGCCTGCAGCTCGTCATTCTTGCGGCTGTGCTTGTTGTTGGGGCCCTTGTATCCACCAGCCTTCTTGGCTGGAGGATTTGCAGGTTGCTTGCCCTTGGCCATGCCTCGCTGTCCAGCTGACCCACAAGCCCCTGCAGCGTCCATGCGCATGTCGCGGCCTTGCTGTGCACGCGCGTTTGGCCGTGCATCAGAGTAGTGCTTCGGGTTTGCCGAACACACGTCGCTCATGTAGTCGCGCAACGCCCTCCAACTTGTCCAAGCTTGGCCAGTGGCTGTCGTGGTGGTCTTGTCCTTCAGCTTCTCACTGGCGAGACCATCACGCAAGTACTTTAGCAGCATGCACTCCGGGTACTTGAAGGTCTGAGTCCCATCGCCCTCGGTGAAGCTTTCGGCTTCCTCCACGAGTGCGGCAAACTCGCTGAAGTAGGATTCGAGCGAGCTGCCCAGCTGCCTGAAGTCCTTGGTCTTGTAGAAGCTGCGCTGCGCCTCCTCATGTTGGGTGCACTTCTTACGCATGATCGCGCAGAAGGCCTCCCACGGCATGGGCTGCCACTTCAGGTGCGAATGCTGCGCAGGCCACTCCTTGACCATATACTTGAAGATTTTGTCTTCATGCCGCGCTGTGGCAAGATCGCCCCACTGACTGAGTGGAGCCTTGTGGACACGTAGAACTTGCTCCATGCGGTTCAACCAATTGGCCAGCTTCACGCCCTTCCGGAAGATCTCCACACCGTGGAGGAAGGACGTGTTCATGACCGACCCCGAAGTCGTCAAGGTAGGCACACCGTCGATGTCACTGGCAGTGGCATCCGTAGCTATGGCACGCTGCGCTTGCTGCTGCATCCCCACATGGGTCATGCTCCGGAACGCCTTGTCGAGGTCGTTGCATTGGCGGCTTGCCTCATGGGCGGTCTGGCGCTGTAGCTGGCGATCACGGTCAAGGTCCGTGATGCTCTGCCAGACGTGGGCTAGCAGGTTGGCGAACGCGAACTTGAGCGCTGATGTCGTCAGAGCATTGGCGATAGCCTCCAGGGCCTCGCGTTGTCCGTGCACCCTTACCCACTGCAAGAGGGTACGGTTTGCGTACACGCCTCCAAGGAGTCCCACCTTTCAAAGGAGAATGTCGTCGGCGATGACTCTCGAGTGGGCGCTGCCTTGCCCCATTGCGGCCGCATCGTAGGAAGGGGGGTCCGCCCCCATTCCCCCGAGAGGTGCCGTATCCCCACCGTTGGTGGTGATCTTGAGTCGGCCTGCCGCCTCAGCAGCAAACTCCGCGAGTCTACGACGGTCCTCGCGAATTGCCTTCGCGGCGTCGTCGTCTGGCTCGTTCTCGCGGGAACTTCCCGTATGACCGTTTTCAGTGCCCTTGTTGCTCTCAACAGTCTCGCTGCCATTGGCAGCTTCAGGTGACGCGGCGGGCATCTTATCCTTCGCGAGCAATCGGCTCGAGTTCGCCACACGACGATGACGATGGTCGCGATCCTCATCGCCTTCGCCATCGTCGGCGTCATGCTTTTTTTCAGGGTCCCCTTCTAGGAGATCCTCCTCCATTGGGTCGTCCTTCGCGTGGGGATCACCCACGTGCGCGTCGACATGCTCGTTGAGCACTTTTTCGGCCTCCGCACGCTTCTCGATGTCGCTGAGTTCGGCGTCGGTTGCCTTAGGCGGTGCGGTGGCCTTAGGCGGTACGGTTGCCTTAGGCGGCACGGTTGCCTTAGGCGGTACGGTTGCCTTTGAATTGGCAACCGTGCTCGCGGCGGCGGTTCCCAAGATTTAGAGTCCGCCAAGAGCTCGTGGTGAGGCCGTCACCACCTTGCCCTTGTTTGTCTTGGACGGTCCGGCACTTGCCACCTCGTCGTTCATGCAACTAGCATGTGAAGGTCATTGTGAGGATCACCCCACAACGAGGAGGAATCACCTCCTGAGACGTTGCTCTCACAATCGATGAGGCAATTAGAAGTTAAATTTCTATTTTCCTAGGCCGCCACATTGGCATAAGGTTGTGGGTTTAGAAACTAGTCCTCCTAAGCCGTGACTCACGGCACTTGGTAGCAATTAGGATCTAGGAAAAAAGAAAACAACAATACAAGGGAGTAACAAGAAGTGTGAGTACCGCGCACAAAACTAAGACAAAGAGCAAGAAAACAAGCAAGTACAAGGTCAAGAACAAAAAGACTACTTTTCTTCTTGTCTTCTTGTCTTCATGTCTTCTGGTCTTCCTTGGTCTCTTCTTGCGTCTTCTTGGTACGTCTCGCGCCCCTTGGCGGCTTCCTCCTTGAGCCGGCGGCGTTGGGGGAGCCGCCAAAAGTCTCCAAGGTGTCGTCCTCCCTCTTTCTAGGACTTGTTCAAGCTTTGAGAGCCTATGGCCTTGGAAAGAAACGCTGTCCCAATTTTTGGTTGAAGGAGGGAAGGAGGGAACCTTGAAGAGAAGGGAAAGATTGGTGGTTTGGGGATGGGCACTCCCCACATCGTCCCACAAAACTCCCTTAGGTCCCCTAGAGGTGAGGAGAGACTGTGGAGAAGAAGCCCTTCTAGAGCTCTTCTCTAGCTTCCTAACATACTGTACGGCACTTGAAACGGTGAAGCGTAGATGCCGTAGTCCCTTCCGGCGTTTCTGCTGCTGTTTGTAGCTGCCAGCGGCATTCTATCTATGTTGTAGCCACCGTTTCCGTTGAACTCTTGGTCGCGAGGGTCATCAGGCTCTGAGAACCACTGTAATGGGCTGAGTCTCCAGCTCTTGCTCTGAAGTCGTCGTCGGAGTTTGTAGAATGGCGTTCTCAGTTCGCGTCAGGGGGTTACCCCCTTCGCGGGACTGAGGGGCAATCGTCATCAACGACCCAGAGCAGGGAGACTCGAGTATTTCAAGTCTCCGGAGGCCCATTTCTGTTTCTAACCAAACCCCTGGTTTTGGGACCCAAACCGGGGGTTTTTACGTCGAAATCGTGTGTTCACATGAGTTATTTTGTTTATTTTGTATCCAAGTTCGTCGGGAACAAAATTTTATTTACGTTTTGCCGTTCTGGCGCGAAATCGTTGCGTGCGAGGCACGCTAGCGATTTCGCGCCAGCTCTCTCGACCCCACCCTCGCTCCCCCTATCCCTCATCCTTGCTTTCTTGTTTTGCAAGGAGGGAAAGGGGGGCGATGGCACGAGGCCACGAGGCCTCGCCCTCGAGGCCCTCGTGGCCTCTCAGCCACCGATCGGGCTGAGGCCGCGATCAGCGGCTGGCGGCTGGCGGCTGGCCGGCCGGTGGCCGGTCGGTCGCTTTGCTGGCCGCCGGCCGTCTAGCCCGCCGGCAGCAAGCTGGCCGGCGGCCAGCACTTCGCTGGCCGCCGGCCAACCCTCGCTGATGCGAGGGGTGGTGGGCAACCACCCCTCCCTTCAGCGAGGGCGGAGGGCCGAACCGGCCCTCTGGCTACATACGTCAAACTCGTGTGTTCACATGAGTTTTTTTGTTTATTTTATATCCAAGTTTGTCGGGAACAAACTTTTATTTACGTTTTGCCGTTCTGGTGCGAAATCGTTGCGTGCGAGGCACGCTGGCGATTTCGTGCCAGCTCTCTCGAACTCACCCTCACTCCCCCTATCCCTCGTCCTTGATTTCTTGTTTTGCAAGGAGGGCAAGGGGGGGCGATGGCACGAGGCCACGAGGCCTCGCCCTCGAGGCCCTCGTGGCCTCTCAGCCGCCGATCGGGCTGAAGCCGCGATCAGCGGCTGGCGGCTGGCGGCTGGCCGGCCGGTAGCCGGCCGGTCGCTTTGCCGGCTGCCGGCCGTCTAGCCGGCCGGCAGCAAGCTGGCCGGCGGCCAGCACTTCGCTGGCCGCCGGCCAGCCCTCGCTGATGCGAGGGGTGGTGGGCAACCACCCCTCCCTTCAGCGAGGGCGGAGGGCCGAACCGGCCCTCTGGCATCATATGACAATGATGAATGATTTCCAATGTCCATGTCTGTTGAAAATCATCAAGAACCAAAATCCAAAACGGTCTACAAAAGTTGTATTGACAAGTTCATTTCATTCCCTTTGAATCAACTCTTTAATTAGTCTAAGCACTTGGACAAGGAAGTTGAAACATGACTTCATGTGACCCACTTGACTTGTCCGTGCTCTTCATCTTGGGAGTGGGTGCAACATCGGCGTGTCAGGCACTCTATTTGTACTTGCGGCACCCGAAGACTACATGATATGTTGGAATGTGCCAGTGTACTGTGACATACCATGATGAATGCCAAATGGATGGCTCTACAAGTGAAGTAGAATCAGATGACGTGCACGGGGAAGACATTTTCTGCAATGAGGATGAGAACATTTTCTGCGATGAGGATGAGTACATTTTGTATGATGAGAATGAGGACATTTTCTACGATGCATTTCCCTCGCATGGATGACAGGGATGTGGATGTGAGGTGTGTGAGTGGCTCTGGTTGTGCAGTTTCCTAGATCCAAAATCGTTAGATGGAGAGTGGTTTGGCTAGCAGTGCTTCTTCTTGGCTGTCTGGAGAGATGGAACACTTTGTTAACATGCCAACTGTGTCCATTGAAACGATGACATCCCATACACATGCAATAAGTAGCATCTGTACCAATTTCTCATACCATATTGATGCACCCATGCCCAATGAGAAATGAAATCATGATCATGTATTCAATACACGTGTACAATGTGATGGAGGCTATGTGGAGAAGAAAGCTTCCAACGCACTCGGACAGTCATGTAACTTCAAACAATGTGCAACAGCATAGCTAAAAAGATTAAAGGAACCATGCCCATATGTCTCACGGAATTAATACAAGAATGCCTTTAACGATGCCATGTGGATTACACACAAAGTACCCACAAAACATTATGATGATACGACAGCTATGCCCATAAACCGAATCTCTAACCCTTGAAAGGTTTGCAAGATAACATAGTAGTTTGCGACAATGTCCAGTCATGGTGTGCATGGCCTTGGCAAATGCCACCGTGGACAATATCTGATTGCCGCTGGTCGCGTCCATTCGGCCACCCTTCATCGGTCATTGCACTGTCCTCTTCCGTAGTGGGCGCAAATGTCTGCTCCATCGCAGAAAGATAAACAATGAAACGGACCACATGCTGTCAAGACTGTTGGTTATGATTGTGACACACGCAAGTGACCTCTTGACTCTACACACACAAACACACACAATCACACACACNGTGGATTATACACAAAGTACCCACAAAACATTATGATGATACAACAGCTATGCCCATAAACCGAATTTCTAACCCTTGAAAGGTTTGCAAGATAACATAGTAGTTTGCGACAATGTCCAGTCATGGTGTGCATGGCCTTGGCAAATGCCACCGTGGACAATATCTGATTGCCGCTGGTCGCGTCCATTCGGCCACCCTTCATCGGTCATTGCACTGTCCTCTTCCGTAGTGGGCGCAAATGTCTGCTCCATCGCAGAAAGATAAACAATGAAACGGACCACATGCTGTCAAGACTGTTGGTTATGATTGTGACACACGCAAGTGACCTCTTGACTCTACACACACAAACACACACAATCACACACACACACACACACACACACACACACACACACACACACACACAAACACACACACACACACACACACATTATCACTGCATGTGATTGACCTGGACTGAGGCTCTCTAGTGCAAGACCATGACACAGCGCTAGGCACACAGTTGTAGTCACATCATCAAGTTGTCAAGTGGTGGCCACAGCACCAACTCAAGACTTAAGGAGAGCCTTAGTATAAGGATGTTTCATGCTATACGTGCCAAAATGGGGGATACATTTGTAAGAGTGCATGCTCATGGTGTGTTTTGAACTCTGACACACTTGCATGATTCTTGCGTAGTGATCCTGGTTGCTGATCCCTCGGGACCACATGTCCGGCTTACACCGGCGTGTGAGAGACCGCCTGGAGCTCGCTCAATCCTGGGCGAGATTCGATCCTTGGGGTGTGTCCGGGCCCCACGTCCAGAGGCTCGCGTGGGTCGTCCGGTCAACCGGCACTTAGCACTCCGCTCGTTCCTTAGTCAGTCACTTGTCATTTGTTCGTACACTCATTCTCTTGTACGTTAAGTGAGCTTACCCCCAATCCATGGTGTCGCCCCCGCCATTGGTTTGCTTGCTTACTTGCTTAACTTAGCAACTAGAGCAACCTACTGGTATCAGAGCAAGGAGGAATCCCTCCTCTGCGAGACACTCCTGAGGCCTTGTTGAGTTACATCCATGTGGCGAGTGATCGCGTGCACACAGCTCATGTACAACGGAAGTGGGTAGAGCCCGCAGCTACAGTCACTGCATCTTGTAGCTGCATGCACTGCACCCATGATCTACGTGGTGCACTGTCCTAGTGCACGGTTCAGCTACGACTATGGCACTGGTGCTTCTTGGCCGGCCTTCCCACGCACTCTGCGGAAGCTTCTGCCTCTGTGCATGTTTCGGCCACATTGGCTGCAGCTCACACCTTTTCAGCAACAGCCCGTACACCCTCCTCACAGTAGCACACATTGCACCCGTACTCTACGTGGTGCCCTCTTCTCATGCACACCTGTGACCACGGTTTTGGCACTTCTTTGCCGGCGCCCTCTCTCGTTCTGTCGAGCTTTTGTCTCAGTACGCACAACTACCACATCAACCACCGCTTCTGTTTCTCAACAGCCGCGCATGCGCACAACTCATAACAGCACACATTACAGCCGCACTCTGCGTGGTGCTCCTGCTTTGTGCACGATGCCCGCCTCGCCCGCGACTTTGACTACTCCACCCAACGCACCCACTGTAGCAGCATCATCAGCAGCAGTCAAGGCATACCACAGTGTGGGCATCAGCCGTGAGCCTCCATCCAGTTGTGCCTTTCTCAGTACCTAAGGCTGCCATTCCGACAGCCAAGCACTTAGCGCACTGGCATCTCCTCCTGCAACCAAATCAATCCCCACTTTGCTTACGGTCGCGTGTGAGCACTCTCGCATCAAAGGCGAGGTCGCATACTACGAGGAGAGGGTGGAGAGGGAGGTGTGGTTGAGGGTTCGGCGTAGTAGTCCGGGGTATTACCTTGGTGAGAGCTACGATCCCACCGACTGCTACAAACGAGAGGGCCCTAGAGTCTACGCGGCCTACTGTTAGTCCGCTGTGGACGACTCGCCGAAGGCGTAGAACGAACCAGCCACGGCTCCACCATGTGATCATCGACCTCTTCAATCACCGGTAAGCCCACCTGTTGCCCATAGGACCCGCCAGCAGTGACGCTGTGCTGTTTTACGCTGCGCAACACCATCCTCTGAAGCAGGTGTTTCTGGAGAACCTGCTTAACAATGAGGCACATCCCCAGCAGCATCAACTACAGAGTCAGCTTCGTCTTCACCCCCCAGAATTTCAACTACACTTCATGTTGTCCTTGTATCTAGTTCCACTATTGCTTCCACCTTTGCAGCAACTGCATGCGCTGCACGTGCACCTCCCAGCACTGCTGCTAACACAACCATTGAGGCCTACACTGCAGCTGCAGTTGACCAGGCACCTCTGGCAGCTGCTGCCGTCAAAATAGTTATCTAGGTTGTTGCAACAACTGATGTAGTGGCATCGGTAGCAGCTGCAGCGGCTACGGTGCTCTCTAGTGCCGTCGCCTCCATTCACATCTCCACTATACAGGCGTCAGCTTCGCTCTCCTCTTCATCCGCTGGAACTCGTCACATCCAACTGTTATTCTCCACTACTACAGCCATATCCACCCTGTCAGCTGCCGCATTGACGGGAGAAGCCTACCTCATCGTCTCAGTAGTTGCCAGTGTTGCAGTTGTCGCCTCCTCAGCTGCAGCTGCCTTTTAGCCGTTGTTCTCTTTGCGCCACTGTGCTTGGTGAGCTTGGTCTCCTCTCTTTCTCTCCCTGCCCCTTGTGTTGGCATGTTTGTGCGTCCAGGTTGTACCCTTGCAGCAGACTCTCGACGTACTCACTCCATATCTCCCATGCCTACTAGGGCAAGGGAAACTCTGCCAAAGTTTTCTCGGCAAAGTCACGTCTTTGGCAATTGAAGATGACCAATATGCGGCACTACAAGCTGAGCTGCAACATGAGAAAACTGGTGTGCAGGTTATACTCACTGCTCGACGCAATGCTGAGGATAAGCTAAGTGCTGAGAAAGTAAACCAGGGAATCTTTACAGCTCACATTGCTAACTTGGTCATTAACCGTCTCAAGCCCACACAATGTAGCACACCATCCGTTGGCATCGCTGCTGCATTCTCCACTGTATCCGCTTCCGTATCTGCCACCGCTAGCTCATCCTCCTCTGGCCCTCTTGCAGTCGCTGTTGTAGCTGGTGCCACCGCAGCTAAAGTGCTTGCTCCTTCAGTGCAGCGCAAACCAGACTTTGACTCTAACCCACCTCACTTCACCTCTAATCTCACCTTCCATTCTTAGGAAGTCCGATTTAGTGCTTGGGTTCAGGGGGAGCAGCTTTGGGAGTACTACAATGAGCTAAACTCCTTTTTAGACCCACCATTTATGGCATTTGAGTCTCAGTCTGCCCGTGCTGTCCGTGCTCTCATTCGTGCCGGTCCCGATGATCTCACTGATGAGATCGGGTCTTACAATGCCGACACAACACGCTACACCACTGCTGATCCTGTTGGTGCCTGCGCACTGATCAAACGTCACACAACAGTGACTAGGCATGCAGCTCAAAGCGTGCTCACTGTCCAATTCAACACCCCGTCCATGCGTGTTGATGAGACTGCTGACGCCTACTGGGCTTGCAGTCTGCGCTTACTTTGCGACCTTGGCAAGGCTACACCTGGACAGCTCCCTGCTGTTCTTTCCATTGTCAACGGCGTCATCCCAGAACTCAGTGACATCTTTTGGGAGGTGAAGGCCATTGAGCTTTAACGCCTCGCTGCCATGCCCGTCCCTGCTAATGCATCGCCTGGCATTGGAGCTTTGTGGGAGTTTACCTCCTAGCGTCTGATAGATTGGTGGAGGTTGCTGCAAAACAAAACTGAGCCGCTGGTGCAGCGGCTGCCACTGTACTCCCTTCTTCCTCCTCTTCCACTTCTGCATCATCTTCCACCACCACATCCACCACGACAACCACATCTCTTGCTTCGCAAGGGGGTGGATGGGGTGGGGAGGTTGGTAAAGGCAAAGGTTGGGGTGGTGTCAGGATGAGATCCGCGTGGTGCGGTCCCGACGTTTGTCTGATCGCCTCTAGTGGTTCTTCTTTACTGTTTTGGGCGAATCTGAGACTGAGCGTGAGCTTTCTGGTCGCCTCACGCTATGTGAGCAGGAATTTAGAGACAGTCAGTTTGCGAAGGGAATAACGTCGTTTTGCATTCGTTTTTTAACATGAACATGATCACAACATTTATAGGGCTAGTCATGACCTTTCCAGCGCACCAAACCGCGCGCGAATTCGGCCAAGCGTAGCTCAAGTTATGCTTGCCGAAGAGCAGGTCTCACCCACCATAGAAGCCTGACGCTGCCACTCGCTGTGGTGCCTTCATTCACGTGCGAAGCGCCTTTCCCAAGGCGCATGTCCCATTGCACATGGTGTGGGGGTCCCCTGCACTGTTTCCATGTACCCTACCCACTTTTGGGTCGTGTTTGGTGATGGGGTGTGACGAGGTTCGAAACCTGTCCGCGGACCTGCAGTCAGAATTTTGACGAAGTCCCCGAGTAACAAAACGTACTACTGAGTTTCGGACGTCGAGCCAGGATTTGGGTTAAGTCCCTCAGCAACAACCTGCACTACTGGATCCGGTGGATGATCCACCTGATCAGGCGGATCATCCACCGGACGCCTCGGCAGGCCAATCGGAGCATTTTCTCCACATGGTATTCTTGTTACTCGGTCCGGTCGATTATCGACCGGATTTCGAGTCGCAGCCGGCTCCCAGAGCCGCTGCGCATACCCCAACTTTGGAAAGCCATATCTCCCTCGATACTTGTCCGATTCCGGCGAAACACCTTCCACCGGATTCAGCGACTCGTCAACTTTCAGGGACAATCCTCCATTTTAGGATCCGAGCAAATGTCAAGTCGCCAGATCCGCCAGAGCGGAGTTTCCATTTTCTGGCGGCTCGTCAACGCCTCCCGGCGCAGCACATGGGCATGCGGAGGGGCAATTCTTCAACATTCTCCCCCTTGCACCTTCCATGCCCGCTGCTCCTGCTTGCTCTCACTTATCTTCCGCTGCGCCCTCCAGCCCATCATAGCTCGTCATCCCAAGTCCGGCCACGCTCATCGCGTACCGGTTTGCGGGTTGCGCTTTGGTCAAGCAATCCGCAAGTATGCTGTGCGTGCTGCAGTGCTGCAGCACCACCTGCCCCTTCTTGACCATGCCCCGTGCGTAGTGATAACGCACGTCGATGTGCTTCGTCCTCCTGTGTTGCGTCGGGTTGTTGGTCATCGAGATGGAGCCGATGTTGTCCTCGTGCACCACCGTAGGCTCCAGCTACGGCACGCCCAGCTCCCCCAGCAACCTGCGGAACCACACCACCTCCTTGACCACCTCGGCCAGCGCGATGTACTCTCCTTCCACTGTGGAGGTGGCGACGCAGTCCTTCTTCTGTTGCACCACGAGACCGCTGCACCAGCGAGGAAGAACACGTAGCCGGATGTGGACTTCCGCTTGTCCACATCCCCAGCGTAGTCTGCATCCGTGTAGCAGACCAGACGCAAAGGATCCACCCGCCCTTTGCCGTCGAACCTCAGGCGCGCGTGCCGCGTCGCCTGCAGGTAGCGGAGGATGCGCTTGACCGCCTGGCAGTGTAGTGGCCCTAGATCGGCCACGTACCTGCTCACTTGGCCCACCGCGTAGGCCAGGTCCGGTCGAGTCGCCACCATGGCGTACATGAGGCTGCCCACCGCCGATTGGTAGGGCACCCCTGTCATATCCTCCCGATCTTCTTTTGTTTGCGGTGCCATTGCCGTACTTAGTTCATAGGTCGTGGAGACAGGACTGCATACTGGTTTGCAGTCCTCCATGCCGTACCGCTTCAGCACCTCGGCCACGTATTTGGCCTGCCCCAGCTCAAGCGTGCGCGCCCTTCGGTTCCGCGTAATGCTCACCCGGAGGTAGAACTCCAGCTCCCCCATGTCCGACATCTGGAACCTGCTACTCAGCTGCTCTTTCAGCTGCTGTAGGCGCGGCAGGTCTGAGGAGCACAAGATCAGATCATCCACGTAGAGTGCGACAATCTGATGGAGCTTCTTGCTGCGCTGCACGTACACACTGTGATCTGCTTCACAGTGCTTGAAGCCGAGTTGTGCCATGAAGCTGTCCATCTGTTGGTACAAGCATCGGGGCGATTGTTTTAGCCCGTACAAGGACTTCCGTAGCTTGCACACCTTGCCCTCTGGCGCCTCCATCCCCTCCGGCACCTCCATGTAGATTTCCTTGTCGATGATGCCGTTGAGGAAGGCCGTCTTTACGTCCATTTGGTGGAGCTCCATGTCCTTCGCGGCTGCCATCGCAAGGATCGCCCGGATGCTTGTATACTTGGCGACGGGGGCGAACGTCTCATCGTAGTGCTCGCCCTTACGCTGTGCGTACCCATTTGCCACGAGCCGCACCTTGTACTTGTCAACCACACCTTCCTTTATGAACTTGGTCTTGAAGACCCACTTGGAGCCGATGACCGTGGCGTCTTTCGGCCTGTCAACCAGCTGCCACGTGTCGTTTTCAGCAATGGACGCCAACTCCGACTTGATGGCGGCGTCCCACTGCTTTCCCTCGGGCCACGCAAGCGCCTCTTGCACGGTCGTTGGCTCCGTTGATGCAGCCAGCATGCACCGCGTCATGCCGATCTATCGACCGGTGCCTGCGTCGAAACGCTTCCCCGCTCTCCGCTGCCTCCCGCTGCGGCGCGGCAGTCTTGGCGGCGTCTCGTCACTCTGCTTCGATCCTTCCGACTCAGCCCGCTCCGGTGAATCATCGACCGGACGGCTTCCCGAGGATTCCTTTCGCTCCGGTGAACCATCAACCGGACGGGTGGCGCGTCCTAAGGATTTTTCTTCGACGCCCGACGCGAACTCCGCCGGGAGTGCGCACTTTGGCACTCGCGGTGCCTCCTTCGACGGATCATTCCGCAGGATCTCCAGCCCAGCTGCATCGTCGTCGGAGTCCTCCGCGTCGGCTGCTGCACCTGCTGCACCGCCGCGCCTCGACTTTGAATCATCGACGTCCACGTCCGCCGGCTCCTCCTCGTAGTCAAGGAGCTGGAACCACTCCCCTTGTTTTGGAGTGTTCCCGATGCTCATGTCGTTCTGCTGCTGCTGATGCTTTGCTGCTCGTCGAACTCGATGTCACCGCTGCGGATGATCTCTTGCGTGTGCGGGTCCCAGAGCCGATAGGCCTTTTGCGCACTCTCGTAGCCGAGGAACAAGCACGGCTTCGCCCGCGATTCCAGCTTGCTGTCGCGTCGTTGCGCCGCCTGCACCATCGCATGTGCCTTGCACCCGAACACCTTCAGGTGTGCCACGTTTGCCTTGCGCCCGCTCCAAACCTCCTGTGGCGTTTTCCAGCCGCCCTTACCCTTCAGCACCGCTGTTGGGGTGAGGTTGATGGTGTAGCTCGCTATACGCACAGCCTCCGCCCAAAAACCTTGCAGCAACCCTGCATCCACAAGCATGGTCCGCACCATGTTGAGAAGCGTCTGGTTCGCCCGCTCCACCACTCCGTTGGACTGTGGCGAGTATGGCGTAGTGGGTTCCCACTTGATGCCCCGCTGCTTCATCTACCCGCTGCAGCCCACATACTCTCCGCCATTGTCCGTGCGTAATGCTCTGACCTTCCGGCCAGTCTGCCTCTCCACCGCTGCGACGTACTCCTTCAGCCGGTCCAGGACCTCGCTTTTCCGCTTCATGAAGTACACGTAGAGCTTCCTACTGCAGCCGTCAATGAAGGTGACAAAGTATCTGAACCAGCGTTTGACGGCGTTTTGAACGGTCCGCACACGTCGCTGTGCATGACCTCCAGCAGGTCCTTTGCGCGAGCCACGTTCTCGTTGAATGGCTTGCGCCGCGCCTTGCCCAAAATGCAAGGCTCGCACTTTTTGTGCACTGCTGCATCTGCTGCCGCGGCTGCACCGTCGATGACGAGGCCACGCACCATGTCGCGCTTCGCCATCTCCTTAACGGTTACAGGTGCTGAATGCCCCAACCGTCGGTGCCAGAGCTCCAGATCAGCGCCTCCTCCCTTGGCCATGTTGACGACGCACTCCTGCGAATCTACTGCGTCGGATGCCGCGGGGACCACCTTGGTCTCCACGATGTAGAGACCGCCCTCGCGCTTCGCCTCCAGCACGACCTCGCCGTCGCCGTCGATGCGCACCACTGCGCCTTTCATGGGGAAGAGCACCTCATACCCCTTGTCCGTCAAGCGGCTAACACTCAGGATGTCAGACAGGCCGGGGACGTGCTGCACATAATGGATTGTGCAGAGCTCCTTCTTACCGCCCACCACGACTTCCACCTCCACGTCGCCTTGGCCGGCCGCCGGCTCGACTTTGTCGTTCGCGACCACCATTGACTTGGAGGACTTCTCGTAGGTGACGAATCCCACCTTCTCAACTTGGGTGTGCTCCTCGGCCCCGGAATCCAGGCACCGCCTGTTGGCCTTCTTGAGGTAATGATTCTTGTTGCCGTTGAGGAGCGACCTGCCCTTGCTGTTTTTGCCACCGGTCTTCGCCTCCTCCGGGCACTCACGGGCCCAATGGCCCTCCTTGCCGCAGTTGCGACACGCACCTTTCTTGGCGCCCTTCTTGCCGCCGCCCTTTCCGCCACTTCCTCGGCCCCCGCTTCCGCCACCGCGCGTTTTGGTGACAAGGGCCGATGAGGAAGACGAGGACTCCCCGCAGCTCAAACGCTGCGCCTCGTTGCAAATGTACTCTGCGACTGCGCCATAGGTGAGCTTGTCCTCCGACCATCCTCCAAGGACGGTGATGAGTGGACCCCAACTGTCAGGTAGGGCCATGAGGAGGGCCATCGCCTGCAGCTGAGTGTTGATCTTCCACCCCACGTCATTGCATTGCGAGGCAAGCGACTCGATCTGCTGCATGGCGGAGATGCCATCATCTCCCTCCTCGATTCTCATCGTGAGGAGTTGCTTCATCGCGAAGATTTTGTTCGCGAGCGACTTGGATTGGTGGATGGCACAGAGCTTTTGCCAAGCTTTGGCTGCGAGCTTGTAGCCTTGGATGTAGCCCCACTGCGACTCGGCCGTCCCGAACACCAGGAGCATGAGCGCCTCCGTGTTCTTCTTTTCCAAGGCCTGCTTCTCCGCGTCTGTAGCAGTCGCCTCTGTGAGCACCTCCTTCCCCAGCATGACATCCAACAGCCCCTTATGCGAGAGGTGCAGTTCAAACTGCCACCTCCATAGCCCAAAATCCGGGCCGCCCGCATACTTCTGAATGGGCTGCGTCTCCTTCTGCGCCATGTCCACAGCTGCTACTCCGACGAGTTCTCAGAACTTCACGGCGACGTCCAAGATGACGGTCTCGTGCTCTGCGGAAGACGTGAACATTGAAGGCGTTCAGACTCGTGGGCCCATAACCCTTTGTCAGGATGAGATCCACGTGGTGCGGTCCCGACGTTTGTCTGATCACCTCTAGTGGTTCTTCTTTACTCTTTTGGGTAAATCTGAGACTGAGCGTGAGCTTTCTGGTCGCCTCACGCTATGTGAGCAGGAATTTAGAGACAGTCAGTTTGCGAAGGGAATAACGTCGTTTTGCGTTCGTTTTTTAACATCAACATGATCACAACATTTATAGGGCTAGTCATGAGCTTTCCAGCGCACCAAACCGCGCGCGATTCGGCCAAGCGTAGCTCAAGTTATGCTTGTCGAAGCACAGGTCTCACCCACCACAGAAACCTGACGCCGCCACTCGCCGTGGCGCCTTCATTCACGTGCGAAGCGCCTTTCCCAAGGCGCATGTCCCATTCCACATGGTGTGGGGGTCCCCTGCACTGTTTCCACGTACCCTACCCACTTTTGGGTCGTGTTTGGTGATGGGGTGCGACGAGGTTCGAAACCTGTCCGCGGACCTGCAGTTAGAATTGACTGTCCCCGAGTAACAAAACGTACTACTGAGTTTTGGACGTCGAGCCAGGACTAAGTCCCTCAGTAACAACCTGCACTACTGGATCCGGTGGATGATCCACCTGATCAGGCGGATCATCCACCGGACGCCTCGGCAGGCCTATCGGAGCATTTTCTCCACATGGTGTTTTTGTTACTCGGTCCGGTCGATTATCGACCGGATTTCGAGTCGCAGCCGGCTCCCAGAGCCGCTGCGCATACCCCAACTTTGGAAAGCCATATCTCCCTCGATACTTGTCCGATTCCGGCGAAGCAACTTCCACCGGATTGAGCGACTTGTCAACTTTCAGGGGCAATCCTCCATTTTAGGATCCGAGCAAATGTCGAGTCGCCAGATCCGCCGGAGCAGAGTTTCCATTTTCTGGCGGCTCGTCAGCGCCTCCCGGCGCCGCACATGGGCATGCGGAGGGGCAATTTTTCAACAGTTGGTGCGTCTGGTGGCGGTGGCTCAGGGTGTGGTGGCAAGGGCTGCGGTTCTGAAAGCGGTGCGTCTTCATCCTACTCTTCCAGCGTTGTTACATGCTGGAATTGCGGTGCCACCGGCCATGCAGCACCCAAGTGTCCGGCGCCCACAGATGATGCCTGCCTTGCATCAGCCATGCGTGCGCATTGAGCACGCTCGACAGGGACTGGTGGTGGCTCTTCTCGCTCCTCCACCTCTACCGCGCCCGCCGCTCATCTCTCATCCCCCTCTCCTACGGCTGCTCCCTACAACACCACCCTCACTTCACCTCCTCCACCTTCACCCTGGGGTTGGCCTCCTGGATTTGGTGGCCCTGTCTACTTCGGGCCCCCTTTCGGATTCTACTCACCTCCGCCATGGGCATCGTCTGGCTCCACCCCTCAGTGCCCCTCCTCTGGCATCATCATCTCTAGCCCGTCTGAGGATGACCGCCAGCTGGACTCTGCTCTCTCTCATGCTGTCTATTAGAGACACCTCCATGATCAGGGAGATGAGAGTGTGTGTTTGGTTGAGAAGGTGCTTGCGTGTGCTATGAGTCTCTCCGTGGTCCATCGTCGAGTCATGTTCAGGGTTGTTCCCCCGTTGATGTCCCATGAATTGAGCATTAGCAGTCCTATAGTCTCCCTTGTTGCCTTGCTGCCTGTGGCCAGCTCGTGCCTCCTCGCTCCGCCGTTGCAGCAGTGAGTCGTGACCCTGCATCTGTATGCGTGTGGGGTGGCTTCTGGATTCTTGATTCAGGAGCCATCCACCACATGACACCTTGTCGTTCCTCATTTGTTTCCTTGGGTCCTGTTGGCTCTGTTTGCTTTTTCTGCATTGGCTCTGGACAACTTCTGCCTGTCGAGGGTGTTGGGGTTTTCCATTTTGTTGGCCCTGAGGGGGAACTCTATCCTGCTGGATGTTTTGTACTTCCCTGCTCTTGAGCTCAGTCTGCTGTCGGTTACGACTCTCGACGACCAGGGAATCGATTTTCTTCCAGCCGCGGCATTGCCTCTGTGTTGTACAACACTACCGGTTGTGTCCTCCTGCGTGGCACCCATTGTGACCGCCTCTACCGTGTGCCCTCCTTTGCACCACATCTTGCTTCCACTACAATTGTTCATGTGGCACGCTCCTCCTTCCCGGCACACGCACAGCTACTGCATCGCCGTCTTTGCCATATTCACACTGCTGCTGTTGACAGTTTGCTTTGGGAGAAGCCCGCTCATGGTCTTGATGCCGACACGTTCCCTGTCCGTCATCGCGCCGACTGCCTTGACTGTGCTCAGGGAAAAATGCACAGATCCCCGTTTTCCACGTTTGATTCTCGCACGTCTTATCCCCTTCGCCTCTTGCATGGAGACGTCATGGGACCCTTTGCTCATGATGCTCTCGGGGGGGTTGGCCGCTATGTCCTCTGCCTCCCTGATGGCAAAAGAGTGACGTATTTCCTACTCTTGAGTCCTGGCTACCTTAGGCCGAACTTGCCTGTGGTCGCCGGCTGAAGGTCTTTTGCTGTGACTATGGTGGGGAGTTCATGGGCCCCATTGCCCGCTTCTTGACCTCTCGGGGGGTGTGTATGGAACCTTTGGCTCCCTAGACACCCCAACAGAACGGCGTCTCTAAACGCTAGAACCGCACCCTTGCCGTCGGCGCTCGTACCCGTCTTAGTGAGTCCTCTCTCCCTCACGCCATTTCCTTCGAAGCCATGTATTACATGACTTGGGTGTGGAACCGTGCTCCCCACGGTCCCCTCCCTTGTCACGTCACCCCATTTGAGCACTGGCACGGCCCTCGGGCTGACCTCTGCCTCACCTGTGTCTAAAGTTGTGTCGCTGTTGTCATGTTGCCCGAAGACTCTCGCAACGTCAAACTCAGACCTCGAGCTCGTCTTTCCACCTTCTCTGGAGTCTCAGCCATGTCCAAAGCGTGGAGCTTCTAGGACTCTGACCGCTCTCGTGTCATTGAGTCTCGTGACGCCCTCTTCTTCGAGGATGTATTTCCTCGTGACCTGTCCCATGTCCCTCCTCCTTCGTCTCTCTCCTCGCTCCGTCGGCTTGTGGTGGGTGTGTCTGCTCCAGCCTCCGATCTCCGTGCATCATCCTCTCCTGCTCACACATCATCCCCTGCTGTCTCTCACACGGATAGTGAGGACAAGGAATCTCTCTCCTCGGAGTCTTTGTCCTCTCATACCTCGTCTGAGTCGGATGCGTCACAACCCTCATCTGGTTTCGTGCATTCTACCCCAGCTCATCTCCAGAGTTGGCACACCATTCCCCTTCGGTGGTTGACGTCACTAGAGGAGAAGCACCTCAGGCTCTAACTTCCGATCCTGAGCCTTACATCCTTGGGGGGAGACTGCGTGCCCTGTAGCCATCTCAGTGCTCCCAGTCCTCGCGTGGACGCTCCCGCTCCTCCGTGGCGCCCACTGACTCGGCTTCTACTGGACCGTCCAAAGCCTCTCAGCCTTCCGAGCTGGTCACCCGCTCCAGCGCACCGTCCTCCACTGCTGGGCCCTCTGTTTGTCTCACTAGCCTTGATGCGCTTGGTCTATCTGTTAGTGTCGTGTATCCTAACTCGGCAGTCAGCTACGCTCTTATGGTCCAGGAGTTCCACGGTGCTCTTGAGTCCTCCTTTGCCGGTATGTTGCCGCATGTTTTGCAGCCTCTGGCCTTCCCACTCTCCCCCCTGAGCCTACTACTGTCCGGTAGGCTCGTGTGGCAGCTGATGCTGATCTCTGGGAGAGGGCCATATAGGAGGAGCTCATCGTCCTTCAAGAGCATGCTGTCTTCGAGCTCGTTGACCTTCTTCCAGGCCGTAAGGCCGTCTTTGCCCGGTGGGTACTTTGGCATAAGCTAAAGCCCGATGGGAAATTCGATCGGTACAAAGCTCGCCTCACACCTAAGGGTTTTTTCCAGATCCCTGGGATTGACTTTGATGAGACGTTCGCACCGGTCGGGAGGTATACCACTGCCCGAGCACTGTTGAGTCTCGTGGCTCAGCACGACAGGGAACTGGAGCAGATGGACGTCAACAACGCTTTCCTACATGGGAAACTCGACGAGGAAATCTACATGGTCCCGCCACCGTGCTTCACCGATGGCACAAACAAGGTCTGGCGAGTGCGTAAGGCCCTTTATGGGCTAAATCAGTTGACGCGTTGTTGGAACATGGAGAACTCTTCCACGCTTGAGCGGGGAGGTTACCGTGGCAGCACATTTGATGCTGCATTCTTCTTGAGTGCTCCCTCAGAGTCGTTTATGGCCATCCTCGCGCCTATGTAGATGACCTGCTCAGTGCTTCACCCAGTCCCGTAGTTGTTTAGTCCGTGAAGGACTTGCTACAGTCGACATACAAGATGAAGTACCTAGGTCTTGCACAAGGGTTTTCTGGGGATGGAGCTTGAGCGTGACCGTCAGTGGCACACTCTGCACGTACACCAGGCCGCTTACATGCGTACACGAGGGGAGCGCTTTGCCTCCCTACTTGCTGACGTTCCCACCACATCCACACCGATGACTCCAGGTGGTTAGAGCCTGCTGAAGTCACTTGACTCAGCGCAACTGGGGGAGATCGTCGATGTCACCGACTACCTCAGTGTGTTTGGCTCTCTCATGTACCTTGCCTACCACCACCACCCAGGCGGACGTGGCCTTCTCGGTCAACTTCCTAGCCCAATTCTCCCAACAGCCTCGCAAGAAACATCTCGAGGGTGCATTGCGTGTTGTTCGCTACGCACTATCCACTACATGCGTGGGACTGTGCTACCATTCTCAGCACTATGTGGTGGTGGACGGATACACAGATAGTGATTGGGCTCATGACACTGATGCTCGTAGCCGCACTGGTTACATCTTCCTTGTCGGTGGGAGTGCTTTCTCTTGGAAGAGAGGGAAGCAGGATTGCGTTCTTTGAAGCTCCAATGAGGCAGAGTACGTGGCACTTAGCATAGGTACGTGTGAGAGTGTGTGGCTGTCCTAACTGCTACAACAATTGTGTGTCCCATTCGCTGCATTACTCTACGTTGTGACAACCAAAGTGCAAAGGCAATCGCCGAGCACGATGGCATGCATCATTCTCGCACAAAGCACATCAACATTCAGCATTACTTTGTACGTGAGGGCATTGCTGCTCGAGAAGTTCAGGTTGTCAGGGTCGATACTCGTCAACAGCATGCAAACCAAAGCTCTTACCAAAGCTCTCAGCAGTGGCATGTTCAAGACGGCAGCGCATGCTGTTGGACTGCTGCGCTCTCGTGATGCCCCTGGCTGACATGACTCATGTTTGTTTTGTTGTCTTGTGATGTGCTCCTCATCGATGTGTGTGTGGACTGTTCATCTGTGGGTCATGGGGGAGTGTTGGTTATGATTGTGAAAAACGTAAGTGACCTCTTGACTCTACACACACACACACACACACACACACACACACACACACACACACACACACATTGTCAATGCATGTGATTGACCTGGACGGAGGCTTTCCGGTGCAAGACTGCGACGCAGCGCTAGGCACACAGTGGTGGTCACACCATCAAGTTGTCAAGTGGTGGCCACAACACCAACTCAAGAGTTATGGAAAGCCTTAGTATAGGGATGTTTCATGCTCTTCGTGCCAAACTGGGGGATACATTTGTAGGAATGCATGCTCGTGGTGTGTTTTGAACTCTGACACACTTGCATGATTCTAACGTAGTGATCCGGGTTGCTGATCCCTTGGGACCACATGTCCGGTTTATGCCGGCCCTAGAGCTTGCTTGCTCCAGGGCCGGGTTCGATCCGTAGGTAACATCCGTGCCTCACGTCGAGATGCTCGCATGGGTGGCCCGGTCACCCGGGACTTAGCACTCCGCTTGCTCCTTACTCACTCACTTGTCGTTTGTTTGTACACTCATTCCTTTGTATGTTATGTGAGCTTGTCCCCGATCCATGGTGTCGCCCTCGACGTTGGCTTGCTTGCTTGTTTGCTCATCTTAACAACCAAAGCAACCTACAAAGAGAGCCTGTCAACATGCGACACTTGTTTAGGACATGCAGGTCGTTCATGACTGGATACTTTGAGCGAAAACTGGACACAATTGTCATGTTACTCATTTTTCGCTCGCATTATGGAAAACGTGGGCACCACTGTCATTTCATTTCCGACTATGGACATCGCTGAAACATTGTTTTCAGCTATGGATACCGCCGTCTTTTCGTTTTCAACTATGGATACCTCTGATCTATCGATCCAAACGACGGGTAGTGAAGGATTTGCGCTCTTTGTGTAATTTGGTAGAGGAGAAACCATGAAAGAGAAACTTGTTCATTGGATGATTGATTATTGAACAAGGTCCCTTTGGATGATGGAAAACATGCTTGTAAAGACTTGTGAGTTTAGGGGCGACATAATGAGGAGGGTGAAACTTGATTTTCAGACCAAGACAGTGCAGTTTGTATGTAAATCACCACGTAGGACACTTTTGGCCCTCCACGTTTAGCCAGGTCTGGTTGGTGGTGGTAGCTCGGAGCGTCAGTTCCTAGTAAATCTTCACCTGTCCGCAACGACTTCACCCAGGATAAGAAAGTTATGCTGACCAGTCCGGGGAGCATTGTTTGGAAGTCATCTGCACCCACCTCGGTATCCGATGGACGCACAGTTCCGTTGTTAGATAGGCTTGTCCGAAGCTCCCCCTCTCATCGCACCGGAGCGATGCGACGTAGTCCGGACGGGCGTCCTTGCTGCTTATGGATACCTTTCGCAGCGCGCGTAGAAAAATGTTTCTCTTACATTGGTGCTGAGACGGGAGCCCCGCCGAGACGGAGCAAGAGCTTCCGAGGATTGATCCACGGCCAGATTCGGCGAGCGTTCTGTGGCCCATAGCGCTTAGGCACGCCATGGTGTGAGGAATTCGCTGCTGCCGGCGTCGACGGACTGCCCTTCCTCTGTGACCCGCTGTGAAGCACCGCGAGCCCCGCAAGGCATCCCACCCCTGATCACCTTTGACCCTTCATGCTCCTCGGACGCCTTGTCGGCGGTTGCGTCGTCAATGGCACCGTCGCTCCCGTCGCCACAATCCTTGCCCCTGTCCAAGTCGTCGTGGCACTTCCGCGTCCGCACGTGTATCCTTGTCGGCCTGGCCGTCATCTTCGTCCTATCTGACTTCCTGGAGCTCGGCGAGCGCAAGGTTGGCAGTCGCAGCGGCCGCAGCAGCGGCAGCGGAAGCAACAACCTAAGAAGCGGCGG
>SZWC01002177.1:220355-243563 GCA_023375785.1 Penium margaritaceum
TCTTCTCCTACTGTGTGGCTACGACTATCTTCTCCTACTGTATGACTACGACTATCGTCTCCTACTGTGTGACTACGACTATCGTCTCCTACTGTGTGACCACGACTATCGTCTCCTACTGTGTGACTACGACTATCGTCTCCTACTGTGTGACCACGACTATCGTCTCCTACTGTGTGATTACGACAATCCTCTCCTACTGTGTGATTATGACTATCGTCTCCGACTGTGTGATAATGACTATCGTTTCCTACTGTGTGATTACGACTATCGTCTTTGACTGTGTGATAATGACTATCTTTTCCTACTGTGTGACTACGACTATGGTCTCCTACTGTGTGACTACGACTATCGTCTCCTACTGTGTGACTACGACTATCGTCTCCTACTGTGTGACTATGACTATCGTCTCCCACTGTGTGACGACGGCTATCGTCTCCTACTGTGTGACTACGACTATCGTCTCCTACTGTGTGACTATGACTATCGTCTCCCACTGTGTGACGACGGCTATCGTCTCCTACTGTGTGACGACGGCTATCGTTTCCTTTTTTGTGACTGACTATCGTCTCCTTCGGTGTGACTATGACTATCGTCTCCTGCTGTGTGTCTACGACTATCGTCTCCTACTGTGTGACTTCGACTATCGTCTCGTACTGTGTGACTACGACTATCGTCTCCTCCTACCGTGTGACTATGACTGTCGTCTCCTACTGTGTGACTATGACTATCGTCTCCTACTGTGTGACTTCGACTATCGTCTCGTACTGTGTGACTACGACTATCGTCTCCTCCTACCGTGTGACTATGACTGTCGTCTCCTACTGTGTGACTATGACTATCGTCTCCTACTGTGTGACTACGACTATCCTCTCCTACTGAGTGACTACGACTATCGTCTCCTACTGTGTGAGTACGACTATCATCTCCTACTGTGTGACTATGACTATCGTCTCCTCCTACCATGTGACTATGACTATCGTCTCCTACTGTGTGACTACCACTATCTTCTCCTACTGTGTGACTATGGCTATCGTCTCCTACTGTGTGACTATGACTATCGTCTCCTCCTACCATGTGACTATGACTATCGTCTCCTACTGTGTGACTACCACTATCTTCTCCTACTGTGTGACTATGGCTATCGTCTCCTACTATGTGACTACGACTATCGTCTCCTATTGTGTGACTATGGCTATCGTCTCCTACCATGTGACTAGGACTATCTTCTTCTACTGTGTGACTACGGCTATCGTCTCCTACTGTGTGTCTACGACTATCGTCTCCTATTGTGTGACTATGGCTATCGTCTCCTACCATGTGACTAGGACTATCTTCTTCTACTGTGTGACTACGGCTATCGTCTCCTACTGTGTGTCTACGACTATCGTCTCCTTCTGTGTGACTACAACTATCGTCTCCTACTGTGTGACTACGACTATCGTCTCCTACTGTGTGACTACGGCTATCGTCTCCTACTGTGTGTCTACGACTATCGTCTCCTTCTGTGTGACTACAACTATCGTCTCCTACTGTGTGACTACGACTATCGTCTCCTACTGTGTGACTACAACTATCGTCTCCTACTGTGTGACTACGGCTATCGTCTCCTACTGTGTGTCTACGACTATCGTCTCCTACTGCGTGACTACAACTATTGTCTCCTACTGTGTGACTACGACTATCGTCTCCTACTGTGTGACTACAACTATCGTCTCCTACTGTGTGACTACGGCTATCGTCTCCTACTGCGTGTCTACGAATATCGTCTTCTATTGTGTGACTATGACTATTGTCTCCTACTGTGTGACTACGACTATCTTCTCCTACTGTGTGACTACGGCTATCGTCTCCTACTGCGTGTCTACGAATATCGTCTTCTATTGTGTGACTATGACTATTGTCTCCTACTGTGTGACTACGACTATCTTCTCCTACTGTGTGACTACGACTATCGTCTCCTACTGTGTGACTACGACTATCGTCTTCTACTGTGACTATGACTATCGTCTCCTACTGTGTGACTATGACTATCGTCTCCTACTGTGTGACTACGACTATCTTCTCCTACTGTGTGACTACGGCTATCGTCTCCTACTGTGTGTCTACGACTATCGTCTCCTTCTGTGTGACTACAACTATCGTCTCCTATTGTGTGACTACGACTATCGTCTCCTACTGTGTGACTACAACTATCGTCTCCTACTGTGTGACTACGACTATCGTCTCCTACTGTGTGTCTACGACTATCGTCTCCTACTGTGTGACTACAACTATCGTCTCCTACTGTGTGACTACGACATTCTTCTCCTACTGTGTGACTACGGCTATCGTACATGCTGTGTGACTATGACTATCGTCTCCTACTGTGTGACTGCGACTATCTTCTCGTACTGTGTGACTACGACTATTGTCTCCTACTGTGTGACTACGACTATCTTCTCCTACTGTGTGACTACTGCTATCGTCTCCTACTGTGTGACTAAGACTATCGTCTCCTACCGTGTGACTATGACTCTCGTCTCCTACTGTGTGACTACGACTATCGTCTCCTATTGTGTGACTACGACTATCGTCTCCTGCTGTGTGACTACGACTATCGTCTCCTACTGTGTGACCACGACTATCGTCTCCTACTGTGTGACTACGACTATCGTCTCCTATTGTGTGACTACGACTATCGTCTCCTGCTGTGTGACTACGACTATCGTCTCCTACTGTGTGACCACGACTATCGTCTCCTACTGTGTGACTACGACTATTGTTTTCTACTGTGTGACTACGACTATTGTCTCCTACTGTGTGACTACGACTATCGTCTCCAACTGTGTGACTATGACTATCTTCTCCTACTGTGTGACTGCGACTATCTTCTCGTACTGTGTGACTACGACTATCGTCTCCTACTGTGTGACTACGACTATCGTCTCCTACTGTGTGACTATGACTATCGTCTCCTACTGTGTGACTACGACTATCGTCTCCTATTGTGTGACTACGACTATCGTCTCCTACTGTGTGACTATGACTATCGTCTCCTACTGTGTGACTACGACTATCGTCTCCTACTGTGTGACTACGACTAACGTCTCCTACTGTGTGACTATTACTATCGTCTCCTACTGTGTGACTACGAATATCGTCTCCTACTGTGTGACTACGACTATTGTCTCCTACTGTGTGACTACGGCTATCGTCTCCTACTGTGTGACTACGACTATCGTCTCCTACTGTGTGACTACAACTATCCTCTCCTACGATGTGACTACGACTATCGTCTCCTACTGTGTGACTACGGCTATCGTCTCCTACTGTGTGACTATGTCTATCGTCTCCTACCGTGTGACTACGACTATCGTCTCCTACTGTGTGAGTACGACTATCGTCTCCTACTGTGTGACTACGACTATCTTCTCCTAATGTGTGCCTACGGCTATCGTCTCCTACTGTGTGACTACGACTATCTTCTCCTAATGTGTGCCTACGGCTATCGTCTCCTACTGTGTGACTATGACTATCATCTCCTACTGTGTGACTACGACTATCGTCTCCTACTGTGTGACTACGACTATCGTCTCTTACTGTTTGACTACGACTATCGTCTCCTACTGTGTGACTACGACAATCGTCTCCTACTGTGTGACTATGACTATCGTCTCCTATTGTGTGACTACGACTATCGTCTCCTACTGTGACTACGACTATCGTCTCCTACTGTGTGACTATGACTATCGTCTCCTACTGTGTGACAATGACTATCGTCTCCTACTGTGTAACTACGACTATCGTCTCCTACTGTGTGAATACGACTGTCGTCTCCTACTATGTGACTATGACTATCGTCTCCTGTTGTGTGACTACGACTATTGTCTCCTACTGTGTGACTACGACTATCGTCTCCTACTGTGTGACTACGACTATCGTCTCCTACTGTGTGACTACGACTATCGTCTCCTACTGTGTGACTATGACTATCGTCTCCTACTGTGTGACTACGACTATCGTCTCCTACTGTGTGACTACGACTATCGTCTCCTACTGTGTGACTACGACTATCGTCTCCTCCTGTGTCACTACGACTATCTTCTCCTACTGTGTCCCTACGGCTATCATCTCCTAATGTGTGACCATGACGATGGTCTCCTATATTGTGACTACGACTATTGTTTTCTGCTGTGTGACTACGACTATCGTTTCCTACTGTGTGACTACGACTATCGTCTCCTACTATGTGACTACGACTATTGTTTTCTGCTGTGTGACTACGACTATCGTCTCCTACTGTGTGACTACGACTATCGTCTTCTACTATGTGACTACGACTATCGTCTCCTACTGTGTGACTACGACTATCTTCTCCTACTGTGTGCCTACGGCTATCGTCTCCTACTGTGTGACTATGACTATCGTCTCCTACTGTGTGACTACGACTATCGTCTCCTACTGTGTGACTATGACTATCGTCTCCTACTGTGTGACTACGACTATCGTCTCCTACTGTGTGACTACGACTATCGTCTCCTACTGTGTGACTACGACTATCGTCTCCTCCTGTGTGACTACGACTATCTTCTCCTACTGTGTCCCTACGGCTATCGTCTCCTAATGTGTGACCATGACTATGGTCTCCTATATTGTGACTACGACTATTGTTTTCTGCTGTGTGACTACGACTATCGTTTCCTACTGTGACTACGACTATCGTCTCCTACTATGTGACTACGACTATTGTTTTCTGCTGTGTGACTACGACTATCGTCTCCTACTGTGTGACTACGACTATCGTCTTCTACTATGTGACTACGACTATCGTCTCCTACTGTGTGACTACGACTATCTTCTCCTACTGTGTGCCTACGGCTATCATCTCCTACTGTGTGACTATGACTATCGTCTCCTACTGTGTGACTACGACTATCGTCTCCTACTGTGTGACTACGGCTATCGTCTCCTACTGTGTGACTATGACGATCATCTCCTACTGTGTGACTACGACTATCGTCTCCTACTGTGTGACTACGGCTATCGTCTCCTACTGTGTGACTGCGACTATCGTCTCCTACTGTGTGACTACGACTATCGTCTCGTACTGTGTGACTACGACTATCGTCTCCTCCTACCGTGTGACTATGACTATCATCTCCTACTTTGTGACTACCACTATCTTCTCCTACTGTGTGACTATGGCTATCGTCTCCTACTGTGTGACTACGACTATCGTCTCGTACTGTGTGACTACGACTATCGTCTCCTCCTACCGTGTGACTATGACTATCATCTCCTACTTTGTGACTACCACTATCTTCTCCTACTGTGTGACTATGGCTATCGTCTCCTACTGTGTGACTACGACTATCGTCTCGTACTGTGTGACTACGACTATCGTCTCCTCCTACCGTGTGACTATGACTATCATCTCCTACTTTGTGACTACCACTATCTTCTCCTACTGTGTGACTATGGCTATCGTCTCCTACTGTGTGACTACGACTATCGTCTCGTACTGTGTGACTACGACTATCGTCTCCTCCTACCGTGTGACTATGACTATCATCTCCTACTTTGTGACTACCACTATCTTCTCCTACTGTGTGACTATGGCTATCGTCTCCTACTGTGTGACTACGACTATCGTCTCGTACTGTGTGACTACGACTATCGTCTCCTCCTACCGTGTGACTATGACTATCATCTCCTACTTTGTGACTACCACTATCTTCTCCTACTGTGTGACTATGGCTATCGTCTCCTACTGTGTGACTACGACTATCGTCTCGTACTGTGTGACTACGACTATCGTCTCCTCCTACCGTGTGACTATGACTATCATCTCCTACTTTGTGACTACCACTATCTTCTCCTACTGTGTGACTATGGCTATCGTCTCCTACTGTGTGACTACGACTATCGTCTCGTACTGTGTGACTACGACTATCGTCTCCTCCTACCGTGTGACTATGACTATCATCTCCTACTTTGTGACTACCACTATCTTCTCCTACTGTGTGACTATGGCTATCGTCTCCTACTGTGTGACTACGACTATCGTCTCGTACTGTGTGACTACGACTATCGTCTCCTCCTACCGTGTGACTATGACTATCATCTCCTACTTTGTGACTACCACTATCTTCTCCTACTGTGTGACTATGGCTATCGTCTCCTACTGTGTGTCTACGACTATCGTCTCTTTCTGTGTGACTACAACTATCGTCTCCTGCTGTGTGACTACGACTATCGTCTCCTACAATGTGACTACAACTATCGTCTCCTACTGTGTGACTACGGCTATGGTCTCCTACTGTGTGTCTACGACTATCGTCTCCTACTGTGTGACTACAACTATTGTCTTATACTGTGTGACTACGACTATCGTCTCCTACTGTGTGACTACGGCTATGGTCTCCTACTGTGTGTCTACGACTATCGTCTCCTACTGTGTGACTACAACTATTGTCTTATACTGTGTGACTACGACTATCGTCTCCTACTGTGTGACTACAACTATCGTCTCCTACAGTGTGACTACGGCTATCGTCTCCTACTGTGTGTCTACGACTATCGTCTTCTATTGTGTGTCTTTGACTATTGTCTCCTACTATGTGACTACGACTATCTTCTCCTACTGTGTGACTACGACTATCGTCTCCTACTGTGTGACTACGACTATCGTCTCCTACTGAGTGACTACGACTATCGTCTCCTACTGTGTGTCTACGACTATCGTCTCCTTCTGTGTGACTACAACTATCGTCTCCTACTGTGTGACTACGACTATCGTCTCCTACTGTGTGACTATGACTATCGTCTCCTACTGTGTGACTATGACTATCGTCTCCTACTGTGTGACTACGACTATCTTCTCCTACTGTGTGACTACGGCTTTCGTCTCCTACTGTGTGTCTACGACTACTGTCTCCTTCTGTGTGACTACAACTATTGTCTCCTACTGTGTGACTACGACTATCGTCTCCTACTGTGTGACTACAACTATTGTCTCCTACTGTGTGACTACGACTATCTTCTCCTACTGTGTGTCTACGACTATCGTCTCCTACTGTGTGACTACAACTATCGTCTCCTACTGTGTGACTACGACTATCTTCCCTTACTGTGTGACTACGGCTATCGTACATACTGTGTGACTATGACTATCGTCTCCTACTGTGTGACAGCGACTAGCTTCACGTACTGTGTGACTACGACTATCGTCTCCTACTGTGTGACTACGACTATCTTCTCCTTCTGTGTGACTACGGCTATCGTCTCCTACTGTGTGACTAAGACTATCGTCTCCTACCGTGTGACTATGACTATCGTCTCCTACTGTGTGACTACGACTATCGTCTCCTATTGTGTGACTACGACTATCGTCTCCTACTGTGTGACTACGACTATCGTCTCCTTCTGTGTGACCACGACTATCGTCTCCTACTGTGTGACTACGACTATCGTTTTCTACTGTGTGACTACGACTATCGTCTCCTACTGTGTGACTACGACTATCGTCTCCTACTGTGTGACTACGACTATCGTCTGCTACTGTGTGACTACGACTATCGTCTGCTACTGTGTGACTACGACTATCGTCTGCTACTGTGTGACTACGACTATCGTCTGCTACTGTGTGACTACGACTATCGTCTGCTACTGTGTGACTACGACTATCGTCTTCTATTGTGTGACTACGACTATCGTCTCCTACTGTGTGAGCACGACTATCGTCTCCTACTGTGTGACCACGACTATCGTTTCTTACTGTGTGACTACGACTATCGTCTCCTCCTGTGTGACTATGACTATCGTCTCCTACTGTGTGACTACGACCATCATCTCCTACTGTGTGACTACGACTATCGTCTTCTACTGTGTGACTACAACTATCGTCTCCTACTGTGTGACTACGACTATCGTCTCCTACTGTGTGACTACGACTATCGTCTCCTACTGTGTGACGACGACTATCATCTCCTACTGTGTGACTATGACTATCGTCTCCTACTTTGTGACTACGACTATCGTCTCCTAATGTGTGACTATGACTATCGTCTCCTACTGTGTGACTACGACTATCGTCTCCTACTGTGTGACTACGACTATCGTCTCCTACTGTGTGTCTACGACTATCGTCTCCTACTGTGTGACGACAACTATCGTCTCCTACTGTGTGACTATGACTATCGTCTCCTTCTGTGTGACTACGACTATGGTCTCCTACTGTGTGACTACGACTATCGTCTCCTACTGTGTGACCACGACTATCGTTTCCTACTGTGTGACTACGACTATCGTCTCCTACTGTGTGACTACGACTATCGTCCCCTACTGTGTGACTACGACTATCGTCTCCTACTATGTGACTACGACTATCGTCACCTACTGTGTGACTACGACTATCTTCTCCTACTGTGTGCCTACGGCTATCGTCTCCTACTGTGTGACTACGACTATCGTCCCCTACTGTGTGACTACGACTATCGTCTCCTACTATGTGACTACGACTATCGTCACCTACTGTGTGACTACGACTATCTTCTCCTACTGTGTGCCTACGGCTATCGTCTCCTACTGTGTGACTACGACTATCGTCCCCTACTGTGTGACTACGACTATCGTCTCCTACTATGTGACTACGACTATCGTCACCTACTGTGTGACTACGACTATCTTCTCCTACTGTGTGCCTACGGCTATCGTCTCCTACTGTGTGACTACGACTATCGTCCCCTACTGTGTGACTACGACTATCGTCTCCTACTATGTGACTACGACTATCGTCACCTACTGTGTGACTACGACTATCTTCTCCTACTGTGTGCCTACGGCTATCGTCTCCTACTGTGTGACTACGACTATCGTCCCCTACTGTGTGACTACGACTATCGTCTCCTACTATGTGACTACGACTATCGTCACCTACTGTGTGACTACGACTATCTTCTCCTACTGTGTGCCTACGGCTATCGTCTCCTACTGTGTGACTACGACTATCGTCCCCTACTGTGTGACTACGACTATCGTCTCCTACTATGTGACTACGACTATCGTCACCTACTGTGTGACTACGACTATCTTCTCCTACTGTGTGCCTACGGCTATCGTCTCCTACTGTGTGACTACGACTATCGTCCCCTACTGTGTGACTACGACTATCGTCTCCTACTATGTGACTACGACTATCGTCACCTACTGTGTGACTACGACTATCTTCTCCTACTGTGTGCCTACGGCTATCGTCTCCTACTGTGTGACTACGACTATCGTCCCCTACTGTGTGACTACGACTATCGTCTCCTACTATGTGACTACGACTATCGTCACCTACTGTGTGACTACGACTATCTTCTCCTACTGTGTGCCTACGGCTATCGTCTCCTACTGTGTGACTACGACTATCGTCCCCTACTGTGTGACTACGACTATCGTCTCCTACTATGTGACTACGACTATCGTCACCTACTGTGTGACTACGACTATCTTCTCCTACTGTGTGCCTACGGCTATCGTCTCCTACTGTGTGACTACGACTATCGTCCCCTACTGTGTGACTACGACTATCGTCTCCTACTATGTGACTACGACTATCGTCACCTACTGTGTGACTACGACTATCTTCTCCTACTGTGTGCCTACGGCTATCGTCTCCTACTGTGTGACTACGACTATCGTCCCCTACTGTGTGACTACGACTATCGTCTCCTACTATGTGACTACGACTATCGTCACCTACTGTGTGACTACGACTATCTTCTCCTACTGTGTGCCTACGGCTATCGTCTCCTACTGTGTGACTACGACTATCGTCCCCTACTGTGTGACTACGACTATCGTCTCCTACTATGTGACTACGACTATCGTCACCTACTGTGTGACTACGACTATCTTCTCCTACTGTGTGCCTACGGCTATCGTCTCCTACTGTGTGACTACGACTATCGTCCCCTACTGTGTGACTACGACTATCGTCTCCTACTATGTGACTACGACTATCGTCACCTACTGTGTGACTACGACTATCTTCTCCTACTGTGTGCCTACGGCTATCGTCTCCTACTGTGTGACTACGACTATCGTCCCCTACTGTGTGACTACGACTATCGTCTCCTACTATGTGACTACGACTATCGTCACCTACTGTGTGACTACGACTATCTTCTCCTACTGTGTGCCTACGGCTATCGTCTCCTACTGTGTGACTACGACTATCGTCCCCTACTGTGTGACTACGACTATCGTCTCCTACTATGTGACTACGACTATCGTCACCTACTGTGTGACTACGACTATCTTCTCCTACTGTGTGCCTACGGCTATCGTCTCCTACTGTGTGACTACGACTATCGTCCCCTACTGTGTGACTACGACTATCGTCTCCTACTATGTGACTACGACTATCGTCACCTACTGTGTGACTACGACTATCTTCTCCTACTGTGTGCCTACGGCTATCGTCTCCTACTGTGTGACTACGACTATCGTCCCCTACTGTGTGACTACGACTATCGTCTCCTACTATGTGACTACGACTATCGTCACCTACTGTGTGACTACGACTATCTTCTCCTACTGTGTGCCTACGGCTATCGTCTCCTACTGTGTGACTACGACTATCGTCCCCTACTGTGTGACTACGACTATCGTCTCCTACTATGTGACTACGACTATCGTCACCTACTGTGTGACTACGACTATCTTCTCCTACTGTGTGCCTACGGCTATCGTCTCCTACTGTGTGACTACGACTATCGTCCCCTACTGTGTGACTACGACTATCGTCTCCTACTATGTGACTACGACTATCGTCACCTACTGTGTGACTACGACTATCTTCTCCTACTGTGTGCCTACGGCTATCGTCTCCTACTGTGTGACTACGACTATCGTCCCCTACTGTGTGACTACGACTATCGTCTCCTACTATGTGACTACGACTATCGTCACCTACTGTGTGACTACGACTATCTTCTCCTACTGTGTGCCTACGGCTATCGTCTCCTACTGTGTGACTACGACTATCGTCCCCTACTGTGTGACTACGACTATCGTCTCCTACTATGTGACTACGACTATCGTCACCTACTGTGTGACTACGACTATCTTCTCCTACTGTGTGCCTACGGCTATCGTCTCCTACTGTGTGACTACGACTATCGTCCCCTACTGTGTGACTACGACTATCGTCTCCTACTATGTGACTACGACTATCGTCACCTACTGTGTGACTACGACTATCTTCTCCTACTGTGTGCCTACGGCTATCGTCTCCTACTGTGTGACTACGACTATCGTCCCCTACTGTGTGACTACGACTATCGTCTCCTACTATGTGACTACGACTATCGTCACCTACTGTGTGACTACGACTATCTTCTCCTACTGTGTGCCTACGGCTATCGTCTCCTACTGTGTGACTACGACTATCGTCCCCTACTGTGTGACTACGACTATCGTCTCCTACTATGTGACTACGACTATCGTCACCTACTGTGTGACTACGACTATCTTCTCCTACTGTGTGCCTACGGCTATCGTCTCCTACTGTGTGACTACGACTATCGTCCCCTACTGTGTGACTACGACTATCGTCTCCTACTATGTGACTACGACTATCGTCACCTACTGTGTGACTACGACTATCTTCTCCTACTGTGTGCCTACGGCTATCGTCTCCTACTGTGTGACTACGACTATCGTCCCCTACTGTGTGACTACGACTATCGTCTCCTACTATGTGACTACGACTATCGTCACCTACTGTGTGACTACGACTATCTTCTCCTACTGTGTGCCTACGGCTATCGTCTCCTACTGTGTGACTATGACTATCGTCTCCTAGTGTGTGACTACGACTATCGTCTCCTACTATGTGACTACGGCTATCGTCTCCTACTGTGTGACTATGACGATCATCTCCTACTGTGTGACTACGACTATCGTCTCCTACTGTGTGACTACGACTATCGTCTCCTACTGTGTGACTACGACTATCTTTTCCTACTGTGTCCCTATGGCTATCGTCTCCTACTGTGTGATTATGACTATCGTCTCCTACTGTGTGACTACGACTATTGTCTCCTATTGTGTGACTACGACTCTCTTCTCCTATTGTGTGACTATGACTATCGTCTCCTACTGTGTGACTATGACTATCGTCTCCTACTGTGTGACTACGACTATTGTCCCCTACTGTGTGCCTACGACTATCGTCTCCTACTGTGTGACTACGACTCTCTTCTCCTACTGTGTCCCTATGGCTATCGTCTCCTACTGTGTGACTATGACTATCGTCTCCTACTGTGTGACTACGACTATCGTCTCCTACTGTGTGACTAAGACTATCGTCTCCTCCTGTGTGACGACGACTATCGTCTCCTACTGTGTGACTATGACTATCGTCTCCTACTGTGTGACTACGACTATCGTGTTTTACTGTGTGACTATGACTATCGTCTCCTACTGTGTGACTACGACTATCGTCTCCTACTCTGTGACCACGACTATCGTCGCCTACTGTGTGATTATGACAATCCTCTCCTACTGTGTGATTATGACTGTTGTCTCCGACTGTGTGATAATGACTATTGTTTCCTACTATGTGATTACGACTATCGACTTTGACTGTGTGATAATGACTATCTTCTCCTACTGTGTGACTACGACTATCGTCTCCTACTGTGTGACTACGACTATTGTCTCCTACTGTGTGACTATGACTATCGTCTCCCACTGTGTGACGACGGCTATCGTCTCCTACTGTGTGACGACGGCTATCATCTCCTTCGGTGTGACTTTGACTATCGTCTCCTACTGTGTGACTACGACTATCGTCTACTACTATGTGACTACGACTATCGTCTCGTACTGTGTGACTACGACTATCTTCTCCTCCTACCGTGTTACTATGACTGTCATCTCCTACTGTGTGACTATGACTATCGTCTCCTACTGTGTGACTACGGCTATCGTCTCCTACTGTGTGACTACGACTATCGTCTCCTTTTGTGTGACTACGACTATCGTCTCCTACAGTGTGACTACGACTATCGTCTCCTACTGTGTGACTACGACTATTGTCTCCTACTGTGTGACTACGACTATCGTCTCCTTTTGTGTGACTACGACTATCGTCTCCTACAGTGTGACTACGACTATCGTCTCCTACTGTGTGACTACGACTATTGTCTCCTACTGTGTGACTACGACTATCGTCTCCTTTTGTGTGACTACGACTATCGTCTCCTACAGTGTGACTACGACTATCGTCTCCTACTGTGTGACTACGACTATTGTCTCCTACTGTGTGACTACGACTATCGTCTCCTTTTGTGTGACTACGACTATCGTCTCCTACAGTGTGACTACGACTATCGTCTCCTACTGTGTGACTACGACTATTGTCTCCTACTGTGTGACTACGACTATCGTCTCCTTTTGTGTGACTACGACTATCGTCTCCTACAGTGTGACTACGACTATCGTCTCCTACTGTGTGACTACGACTATTGTCTCCTACTGTGTGACTACGACTATCGTCTCCTTTTGTGTGACTACGACTATCGTCTCCTACAGTGTGACTACGACTATCGTCTCCTACTGTGTGACTACGACTATTGTCTCCTACTGTGTGACTACGACTATCGTCTCCTTTTGTGTGACTACGACTATCGTCTCCTACAGTGTGACTACGACTATCGTCTCCTACTGTGTGACTACGACTATTGTCTCCTACTGTGTGACTACGACTATCGTCTCCTTTTGTGTGACTACGACTATCGTCTCCTACAGTGTGACTACGACTATCGTCTCCTACTGTGTGACTACGACTATTGTCTCCTACTGTGTGACTACGACTATCGTCTCCTTTTGTGTGACTACGACTATCGTCTCCTACAGTGTGACTACGACTATCGTCTCCTACTGTGTGACTGCGACTATCTTCTCGTACTGTGTGACTACGACTATCGTCTCCTACTGTGTGACCACGACTATCGTCTCCTACTGTGTGACTATGACTATCGTCTCCTACTGTGTGACTACGACTATCGTCTCCTTTTGTGTGACTACGACTATCGTCTCCTACAGTGTGACTACGACTATCGTCTCCTACTGTGTGACCACGACTATCGTTTCCTACTGTGTGACTACGACTATCGTCTCCTCCTGTGTGACTATGACTATCGTCTCCTACTGTGTGACTACGACTATCGTCTCCTACTGTGTGACCACGACTATCGTTTCCTACTGTGTGACTACGACTATCGTCTCCTCCTGTGTGACTATGACTATCGTCTCCTACTGTGTGACTACGACTATCGTCTACAACTGTGTGACTACGACTATCGTCTCGTACTGTGTGACTACGACTATCGTCTCCTCCTACCGTGTGACTATGACTGTCATCTCCTACTGTGTGACTATGACTATCGTCTCCTACTGTGTGACTACGGCTATCGTCTCCTACTGTGTGTCTACGACTATCGTCTCCTTCTGTGTGACTACAACTATCGTCTCCTGCTGTGTGACTACGACTATCGTCTCCTACTGTGTGACTACAACTATCGTCTCCTACTGTGTGACTACGGCTATGGTCTCCTACTGTGTGTCTACGACTATCGTCTCCTACTGTGTGACTACAACTATTGTCTTATACTGTGTGACTACGACTATCGTCTCCTACTGTGTGACTACAACTATCGTCTCCTACAGTGAGAATACGGCTATCGTCTCCTACTGTGTGTCTACGACTATCGTCTTCTATTGTGTGACTCTGACTATTGTCTCCTACTGTGTGACTACGACTATCTTCTCCTACTGTGTGACTACGACTATCGTCTCCTACTGTGTGACTACGACTATCGTCTCCTACTGTGTGACTATGACTATCGTCTCCTACTGTGTGACTACGACTATCTTCTCCTACTGTGTGACTACGACTATCGTCTCCTACTGTGTGACTACGACTATCGTCTCCTACTGTGTGACTATGACTATCGTCTCCTACTGTGTGACTATGACTTTCGTCTCCTACTGTGTGACTACGACTATCTTCTCCTACAATGTGACTACGGCTATCGTCTCCTACTGTGTGTCTACGACTATCGTCTCCTTCTGTGTGACTACAACTATCGTCTCCTACTGTGTGACTAAGACTATCGTCTCCTACTGTGTGACTACAACTATTGTCTCCTACTGTGTGACTATGACTATCGTCTCCTACTGTGTGTCTACGACTATCGTCTCCTACTGTGTGACTACAACTATCGTCTCCTACTGTGTGACTACGACTATCTTCTCCTACTGTGTGACTACGGCTATCGTACATACTGTGTGACTATGACTATCGTCTCCTACTGTGTGTCTACGACTATCGTCTCCTACTGTGTGACTACGACTATCTTCTCCTTCTGTGTGACTACGGCTATCGTCTCCTACTGTGTGACTAAGACTATCGTCTCCTACCGTGTGACTATGACTATCATCTCCTACTGTGTGACTACGACTATCGTCTCCTATTTTGTGACTACGACTATCGTCTCCTACTGTGTGACTACGACTATCGTCTCCTACTGTGTGACCACGACTATCGTCTCCTACTGTGTGACTACGACTTTCGTTTTCTACTGTGTGACTACGACTATCGTCTCCTACTGTGTGACTACGACTATCGTCTCCTACTGTGTGACTACGACTAACGTCTCCTACTGTGTGACTATTACTATCGTCTCCTACTGTGTGACTACGAATATCGTCTCCTACTGTGTGACTACGACTATTGTCTCCTACTGTGTGACTACGACTATCGTCTCCTACTGTGTGACTATGACTATCGTCTCCTACTGTGTGACTACGACTATCGTCTCCTATTGTGTGACTACGACTATCGTCTCCTACTTTGTGACTACGACTATCGTCTCCTACTGTGTGACCACGACTATCGTTTCCTACTGTGTGACTACGACTATCGTCTCCTCCTGTGTGTCTATGACTATCGTCTCCTACTGTGTGACTACGACTATCGTCTCCTACTGTGTGACTACGACTATCGTCTCCTACTGTGTGACTACGACTATCTTCTCCTACTGTGTGACTACGACTATCGTCTCCTACTGTGTGACTACGACTATCTTCTCCTACTGTGTGACTACGACTATCGTCTCCTACTGTGTGACTACGACTATCGTCTCCTACTGTGTGACTACGACTATCGTCTCCTACTGTGTGACGACGACTATCAACTCCTACTGTGTGACTATGACTATCGTCTCCTACTTTGTGACTACGACTATCGTCTCCTACTGTGTGACTATGACTATCGTCTCCTACTGTGTGACTACGACTATCGTCTCCTACTGTGTGACTACGACTATCGTCTCCTACTGTGTGACTGCGACTATCGTCTCCTACTGTGTGACTGCGACTATCGTCTCCTACTGTGTGACTGCGACTATCGTCTCCTACTGTGTGACTGCGACTATCGTCTCCTACTGTGTGACTGCGACTATCGTCTCCTACTGTGTGACTGCGACTATCGTCTCCTACTGTGTGACTGCGACTATCGTCTCCTACTGTGTGACTGCGACTATCGTCTCCTACTGTGTGACTGCGACTATCGTCTCCTACTGTGTGACTGCGACTATCGTCTCCTACTGTGTGACTGCGACTATCGTCTCCTACTGTGTGACTGCGACTATCGTCTCCTACTGTGTGACTGCGACTATCGTCTCCTACTGTGTGACTGCGACTATCGTCTCCTACTGTGTGACTGCGACTATCGTCTCCTACTGTGTGACTGCGACTATCGTCTCCTACTGTGTGACTGCGACTATCGTCTCCTACTGTGTGACTGCGACTATCGTCTCCTACTGTGTGACTGCGACTATCGTCTCCTACTGTGTGACTGCGACTATCGTCTCCTACTGTGTGACTGCGACTATCGTCTCCTACTGTGTGACGACGACTATCATCTCCTACTGTGTGACTACGACTATCTTCTCCTACTGTGTCACTACGGCTATCGTCTCCTACTGTGTGACTACGACTATCGTCTCCTACTATGTGACTAGGACTATCGTCTCCTACTGTGTGACTACGACTATCGTCTCCTACTGTGTGACTCAGACTATCGTCTCCTACTGTGTGACGACGACTATCGTCTCCTACTGTGTGACTATGACTATCGTCTCCTACTGTGTGACTACGACTATCGTCTCCTACTGTGTGACTACGACTATCGTCTCCTACTGTGTGACTACGACTATCGTCTCCTGCTGTGTGACTACGACTATCGTCTCCTACTGTGTGTCTATGACTATCGTCTCCTACTGTGTGACGACGACTATCGTCTCCTACTGTGTGACTATGACTATCATCTCCTCTTGTGTGACTACGACTATCGTCTCCTACTGTGTGACTACGACTATCGTCTCCTACTGTGTGACTACGCCTATCGTCTCCTACTGTGTGACGACGACTATCGTCTCCTACTGTGTGACTATGACTATCGTCTCCTACTGTGTGACTACGACTATCGTCTCCTACTGTATGACTATGACTATCGTCTCCTACTGTGTGACGACGACTATCGTCTCCTACTGTGTGACTATGACTATCGTCTCCTACTGTGTGACTACGACTATCGTCTCCTACTGTATGACTATGACTATCGTCTCTTACTGTGTGACTACGACTATCGTCTCCTACTGTGTGACTACGACTATCGTCTCCTACTGTGTGACTACGACTATCGTCTCCTACTATGTGACTACGACTATCATCTCCTACTGTGTGACTACGACTATCGTCTCCTACTGTGTGACTACGACTATCGTCTCCTACTGTGTGACTACGACTATCGTCTCCTACTATGTGACTACGACTATCATCTCCTACTGTGTGACTACAACTATCGTCTCCTACTGTGTGACGACGACTATCGTCTCCTACTGTGTGACTATGACTATCGTCTCCTACTGTGTGACTACGACTATCGTCTCCTACTGTGTGATGACGACTATCGTCTCCTACTGTGTGACTATGACTATCGTCTCCTACTGTGTGACTACGACTATCGTCTCCTACTGTGTGATGACGACTATCGTCTCCTACTGTGTGACTATGACTATCGTCTCCTACTGTGTGACTGCGATTATCGTCTCCTACTGTGTGACTATGACTATCGTCTCCTACTGTGTGACTACGAATATCGTCTCGTACTGTGTGACTACGACTATCGTCTCCTACTGTGTGACTAGGACTATCGTCTCCTACTGTGTGACTACGACTATCGTCTCCTACTGTGTGACTATGACTATCGTCTCCTACTGTGTGACTACGAATATCGTCTCGTACTGTGTGACTACGACTATCGTCTCCTACTGTGTGACTAGGACTATCGTCTCCTACTGTGTGACTACGACTATCGTCTCCTACTGTGACTACGACTATCGTCTCCTACTGTGTGACGACGACTATCGTCTCCTACTGTGTGACTATGACTATCGTCTCCTACTGTGTGACTACGACTATCGTCTCCTACTGTGTGACTACAACTATCGTCTCCTACACTGTGACTACGACTATCGTCTCCTACTATGTGATTACGACTATCGTCTCCTACTATGTGTCTACGACTATCGTCTCCTACTGTGTGACGACGACTATCGTCTCCTACTGTGTGACTATGACTATCGTCTCCTTCTGTGTGACTACGACTATCGTCTCCTACTGTGTGACTACGACTATCGTCTCTTACTGTGTGACTACGACTATCGTCTCCTACTGTGTGACTACGACTATCGTCTCCTACTGTGTGACTACGACTATCATCTCCTACTGTGTGACTACGACTATCGTCTCCTACTGTGTGACGACGACTATCGTCTCCTACTGTGTGACTATGACTATCGTCTCCTACTGTGTGACTACGACTATCGTCTCCTACTGTGTGACTATGACTATCGTCTCCTACAGTGTGACTACGAATATCGTCTCCTACTGTGTGACTACGACTATCGTCTGCTACTGTGTGACTACGACTATCGTCTGCTACTGTGTGACTACGACTATCGTCTGCTACTGTGTGACTACGACTATCGTCTGCTACTGTGTGACTACGACTATCGTCTGCTACTGTGTGACTACGACTATCGTCTGCTACTGTGTGACTACGACTATCGTCTGCTACTGTGTGACTACGACTATCGTCTGCTACTGTGTGACTACGACTATCGTCTGCTACTGTGTGACTACGACTATCGTCTGCTACTGTGTGACTACGACTATCGTCTGCTACTGTGTGACTACGACTATCGTCTGCTACTGTGTGACTACGACTATCGTCTGCTACTGTGTGACTACGACTATCGTCTGCTACTGTGTGACTACGACTATCGTCTGCTACTGTGTGACTACGACTATCGTCTGCTACTGTGTGACTACGACTATCGTCTGCTACTGTGTGACTACGACTATCGTCTGCTACTGTGTGACTACGACTATCGTCTGCTACTGTGTGACTACGACTATCGTCTGCTACTGTGTGACTACGACTATCGTCTGCTACTGTGTGACTACGACTATCGTCTGCTACTGTGTGACTACGACTATCGTCTGCTACTGTGTGACTACGACTATCGTCTGCTACTGTGTGACTACGACTATCGTCTGCTACTGTGTGACTACGACTATCGTCTGCTACTGTGTGACTACGACTATCGTCTGCTACTGTGTGACTACGACTATCGTCTGCTACTGTGTGACTACGACTATCGTCTGCTACTGTGTGACTACGACTATCGTCTGCTACTGTGTGACTACGACTATCGTCTGCTACTGTGTGACTACGACTATCGTCTGCTACTGTGTGACTACGACTATCGTCTGCTACTGTGTGACTACGACTATCGTCTGCTACTGTGTGACTACGACTATCGTCTGCTACTGTGTGACTACGACTATCGTCTGCTACTGTGTGACTACGACTATCGTCTGCTACTGTGTGACTACGACTATCGTCTGCTACTGTGTGACTACGACTATCGTCTGCTACTGTGTGACTACGACTATCGTCTGCTACTGTGTGACTACGACTATCGTCTGCTACTGTGTGACTACGACTATCGTCTGCTACTGTGTGACTACGACTATCGTCTGCTACTGTGTGACTACGACTATCGTCTGCTACTGTGTGACTACGACTATCGTCTGCTACTGTGTGACTACGACTATCGTCTGCTACTGTGTGACTACGACTATCGTCTGCTACTGTGTGACTACGACTATCGTCTGCTACTGTGTGACTACGACTATCGTCTGCTACTGTGTGACTACGACTATCGTCTGCTACTGTGTGACTACGACTATCGTCTGCTACTGTGTGACTACGACTATCGTCTGCTACTGTGTGACTACGACTATCGTCTGCTACTGTGTGACTACGACTATCGTCTGCTACTGTGTGACTACGACTATCGTCTGCTACTGTGTGACTACGACTATCGTCTGCTACTGTGTGACTACGACTATCGTCTGCTACTGTGTGACTACGACTATCGTCTGCTACTGTGTGACTACGACTATCGTCTGCTACTGTGTGACTACGACTATCGTCTGCTACTGTGTGACTACGACTATCGTCTGCTACTGTGTGACTACGACTATCGTCTGCTACTGTGTGACTACGACTATCGTCTGCTACTGTGTGACTACGACTATCGTCTGCTACTGTGTGACTACGACTATCGTCTGCTACTGTGTGACTACGACTATCGTCTGCTACTGTGTGACTACGACTATCGTCTGCTACTGTGTGACTACGACTATCGTCTGCTACTGTGTGACTACGACTATCGTCTGCTACTGTGTGACTACGACTATCGTCTGCTACTGTGTGACTACGACTATCGTCTGCTACTGTGTGACTACGACTATCGTCTGCTACTGTGTGACTACGACTATCGTCTGCTACTGTGTGACTACGACTATCGTCTGCTACTGTGTGACTACGACTATCGTCTGCTACTGTGTGACTACGACTATCGTCTGCTACTGTGTGACTACGACTATCGTCTGCTACTGTGTGACTACGACTATCGTCTGCTACTGTGTGACTACGACTATCGTCTGCTACTGTGTGACTACGACTATCGTCTGCTACTGTGTGACTACGACTATCGTCTGCTACTGTGTGACTACGACTATCGTCTGCTACTGTGTGACTACGACTATCGTCTGCTACTGTGTGACTACGACTATCGTCTGCTACTGTGTGACTACGACTATCGTCTGCTACTGTGTGACTACGACTATCGTCTGCTACTGTGTGACTACGACTATCGTCTGCTACTGTGTGACTACGACTATCGTCTGCTACTGTGTGACTACGACTATCGTCTGCTACTGTGTGACTACGACTATCGTCTGCTACTGTGTGACTACGACTATCGTCTGCTACTGTGTGACTACGACTATCGTCTGCTACTGTGTGACTACGACTATCGTCTGCTACTGTGTGACTACGACTATCGTCTGCTACTGTGTGACTACGACTATCGTCTGCTACTGTGTGACTACGACTATCGTCTGCTACTGTGTGACTACGACTATCGTCTGCTACTGTGTGACTACGACTATCGTCTGCTACTGTGTGACTACGACTATCGTCTGCTACTGTGTGACTACGACTATCGTCTGCTACTGTGTGACTACGACTATCGTCTGCTACTGTGTGACTACGACTATCGTCTGCTACTGTGTGACTACGACTATCGTCTGCTACTGTGTGACTACGACTATCGTCTGCTACTGTGTGACTACGACTATCGTCTGCTACTGTGTGACTACGACTATCGTCTGCTACTGTGTGACTACGACTATCGTCTGCTACTGTGTGACTACGACTATCGTCTGCTACTGTGTGACTACGACTATCGTCTGCTACTGTGTGACTACGACTATCGTCTGCTACTGTGTGACTACGACTATCGTCTGCTACTGTGTGACTACGACTATCGTCTGCTACTGTGTGACTACGACTATCGTCTGCTACTGTGTGACTACGACTATCGTCTGCTACTGTGTGACTACGACTATCGTCTGCTACTGTGTGACTACGACTATCGTCTGCTACTGTGTGACTACGACTATCGTCTGCTACTGTGTGACTACGACTATCGTCTGCTACTGTGTGACTACGACTATCGTCTGCTACTGTGTGACTACGACTATCGTCTGCTACTGTGTGACTACGACTATCGTCTGCTACTGTGTGACTACGACTATCGTCTGCTACTGTGTGACTACGACTATCGTCTGCTACTGTGTGACTACGACTATCGTCTGCTACTGTGTGACTACGACTATCGTCTGCTACTGTGTGACTACGACTATCGTCTGCTACTGTGTGACTACGACTATCGTCTGCTACTGTGTGACTACGACTATCGTCTGCTACTGTGTGACTACGACTATCGTCTGCTACTGTGTGACTACGACTATCGTCTGCTACTGTGTGACTACGACTATCGTCTGCTACTGTGTGACTACGACTATCGTCTGCTACTGTGTGACTACGACTATCGTCTGCTACTGTGTGACTACGACTATCGTCTGCTACTGTGTGACTACGACTATCGTCTGCTACTGTGTGACTACGACTATCGTCTGCTACTGTGTGACTACGACTATCGTCTGCTACTGTGTGACTACGACTATCGTCTGCTACTGTGTGACTACGACTATCGTCTCTTACTGTGTGACTACGACTATCGTCTCCTACTGTGTGACTACGACTATCGTCTCCTACTATGTGACTATGACTATCGTCTCCTATTGTGTGACTACGACTATCGTCTCCTACTGTGTGACTACAACTATCGTCTCCTACTGTGTGACTATGACTATCGTCTCCTACTGTGTGACTATGACTATCGTCTCCTACTGTGTGACTACGACTATCGTCTCCTACTGTGTGACTATGACTATCGTCTCCTACTGTGTGACTATGACTATCGTCTCCTACTGTGTGACTACGACTATCGTCTCCTACTGTGTGACTACGACTATCGTCTCCTACTATGTGACTGTGACTATCGTCTCCTATTGTGTGACTACGACTATCGTCTCCTACTGTGTGACTACGACTATCGTCTCCTACTGTGTGACTATGACTATCGTCTCCTAGTGTGTGACTATGACTATCGTCTCCTACTG
>SZWC01002178.1:5873-20528 GCA_023375785.1 Penium margaritaceum
ACTCTCCCTCCTGAGCCCACCACTGTCCGGCAGGCTCGTGAGGCAGCAGACGCTGACCTCTGGGAGAAGGCCATGCACGAGGAGCTCACAGCCCTCCAAGATCATGGAGTCTTTGAGCTAGTGGATATGCCTGCAGGTCGCAAGGTAGTCTCCGCCCGATGGGTCCTTCGGCGCAAGCTGAAGCCCGATGGAACTGTCGACCGGTACAAGGCACGTCTCACAGCAAAGGGGTTCTCCCAGATCCCCGGCGTTGACTTTGATGAGACATTTGCTCCGGTCGGGAGATACACCACGGCTCGAGCACTCTTGAGTCTCGTCGCCCAGCACGACTGGGAACTGGAGCAGATGGATGTCAACAACGCCTTCCTGCACGGGAAGCTCGATGAAGAGATCTACATGATCCAGCCCCCTGGCTTCACCGATGGCACAAGCAAGGTCTGGAGACTGCGCAAAGCCCTCTACGGGCTCAAGTAGTCTCCGCGATGCTGGAACATGGAGATCTCCTCGACTGTCGAGCGAGGAGGCTACCGTCGCAGCACGGTCGATCCAGCGCTCTTCTTGAGCGCCCCCTCAGAGCCGCGGTGTTGGTCTATGTTGATGACCTGCTCATTGCCTCACCCAGCCCGGCAGCTGTCCAGTCAGTGAAGAACCTGCTGCAGTCTATGTACAAGATGAAGGACCTAGGTCCTGCACGAGTGTTTTTGGGGATGGAGCTTGAGCGTGATCGTCAGCGTCGTACTCTGCACGTGCACCAGGCCGCGTACATACGCACGCTGGGGGAGCGTTTTGCTCCCCTGCTCGCAGACGTCCCCACCGCGTCCACACCAATGACTCCAGCAGGTCAGCGCCTGCTGAAGTCATTGGACTCAGCACAACTGGGAGAGCCTGTTGACGTCACCGACTACCTTAGTGTTGTCAGCTCCCTCATGTACCTCGCCACCACCACTAGGGCAGATGTGGCCTTCGCGGTCAACTTCCTTGCCCAGTTCTCACAGCAGCCTCGGCAGAAGCATCTCGAGGCCGCACTGCGCGTCGTCTGCTACGCGTTGTCCACTGCACGCGTAGGACTCTGCTACCGTGCTCAGCCCTCTGTAGTCGTTGACGGCTACATGGATAGCGACTGGGCACATGACACAGATGCTCGCAGCCGCACTGGTTATATCTTTCTCGTCGGGGGGACTGCAGTCTCCTGGAAGAGTGGAAAACAGGGTTGTGTTGCTAGGAGCTCCAGTGAGGCAGAGTATGTGGCACTGGGTGCAGGTATGTGTGAGAGTGTGTAGTTGTCCCGCTTGTTGCAGCAGTTGTGTGTTCCCATTCATTGCATCACCCTGCGCTGTGACAACCAGAGTGCGAAGGCAATCGCTGAGCACGATGGCATGCATCACTCTCGCACTAAGCACATCAACATTGAGCATCACTTTGTACGCGAGCGCATTGCTGCTGGTGAAGTTCAGGTCGTCTGGGTCGACACTCGTCAACAGTGTGCAGACTTTCTCACCAAAGCGCTCAGCAGTGGAATGTTCAAAGCGTTCGTGCATGCTGTTGGCTTGCTACGCTCTCGTGACGCCGTCGATTGATGTGATCCCTGTGCTGTTCACCTCGTTCCATGTTTTGTGTGTGTGAGGCATGTTCGCCTGTGGGTCATGGGGGAGTGTTGGTTATTGTCACAAACACACGCAAGTGCCCTCTTGTCTCCATTCATACACACACCTCACCACTGCAGGTGATTGATCTGGATTAAGGCTCCCTGGTGCAAGACTGTGGTGCAGCATGAAGAACACAGAGGATGTGCCTCCCTCAAGCTGCCAAGTTGTGGCTTCAGCACCAGTCTTGTCACATGCCTTAGTTTAGTAATACACTCATATACTAAAAGGGGATACAACTTGTGGGAATGCATGCTTGTTAGTTGATTGCATGCTTGCATGTTCCTAGAGTGGTCAACCGGGTTGCTGATCCCTCGGGACCACACGTCCGGCTTGGGCCGACGTGTGAGAAACCGCCTGGAGCTCGCTCGCTCCAGGGTCGGGTTCGATCCCTGGGTGGCGTCCGGGCCCCACGACGATTGACTCGCGTGGGTGGCCCGGTCAACCGGCTCTCACCACCTCGCTCACACTTACTCTCTCTTGTCAAACTGTGACTTGTTACTACACTTTCTAAGTCGTGAGCGTTCCCCGATCCATGGCGTACGTTGTTACTCGTCACCTGCTTTCTTGCTAGCCCAGCAACTATGCCTACCTACACCCAATCACTGTCAGAGTATCCATCAACGATCACTTACGTCTGTGCTCGGTAATAGAGACCACACGAACACTACAGAGCGCATACCTGATGACACAATGCTGCCTCCATGTGTCGTAATCTGGGACGGTGAGAACTGAGCAAGAAAATTCACTATGAAGAAAACGCCTGCTCACGTGGTGGTGGCCATGTATATCAGAGACACTATCACTCGCAGGTAGTCAGTCACATCCACTGGTTCTTCCAACTTCGACATGTCTAGTGTCTTTACCAAGCGCTGCCCGACAGGCGTCATTGGTGTGGAAGCAGTGAGCGCAGACTCAAGGAGGGGGGCAAAGCGCTCCCCTAGGCTCTTGACATATACAGCATGATGAACATGAAGAATGCGACGAGCGTAGTCAAATCAACACCACCTCACTATTGCCCAATCGCCTATCAGCGCGCAACAGCTGGCAGAATTGCTAAACTACCTACATGATAAAATTATTTCAGGTAAAATTGCTAAAATAGTGTTTGCAACGCTATGGCAAGGCGAAGGTGAGGTGGGAGATCATAGTGCAGCACCCTCAACAAGTCATTGCTTTCCAACAGGGAAAAGAAAAACTGTGGCACTTTTTCGTCGGCCAGGTGATGCAGGCTACCAAAGGCAAAGCCTACCCTCAACAGCTAAAAAAATTGTTGTCATAGAAATTAAGGGCATAATACCCATAATACCCATAAATGGAGGGGGTAAGGAACGCCCTACCCGGCGACTTAAAAAATAAGTCTGCCCTGCCCACTCGCTTCACCATGCTCGATTAGCGGCATGCGCCGCTGATCGAGCGAAGCGAGGTGGGGCATGTCGACCCCCCTCGCGATTCTCGCTCCCACGCGAGAATCGCGATCGAGCGATGAGCTCTTTGTCTTTTTTTTTTGACACGCAGACCCCCTAGTTTGATTTAGGGTTTTATGTTTTGCGCGGGCTCCACCCGCGCAAAACATACAAAACCCTAAATCAAACTAGGGGGGTTGCATGTCGAGAAAAAAAAAGAGTTCATCACTCGATCGCGATCGAGCGAAAACACACGTTTTCGAGTTCGAGCGGAGACGCTTATTTGTTTTCTTTTTCTCACTCGCAAACCGTAAAGATTTTCCATTCAAACCGTAGTCAAACCCTACCCCAAATTACATTCGGGGTTTAGGGTTTTATTTTTACGCGGGCTCCTGTTGGGCCTCGCGGTAGCGGGGCCCAGCAGGTTCCCTTTCAACGCATAGGGAGTCTTGGACCCCCCATGCGAACCATAGGTAACCCCCCCCCACGAACATTCACAAACCCCTCGAATGAGGGGTTTGTGAATGTTCGAAGTGATTGATGACGTCAGCATGTCGACGCTGCATCGCATGTAGCGTCGACATGCTGCATTTTCTCGTTGTCCGGGGATAAAATGTTAATATTCTCAGGTCCGTGGGCAGGGGAGTCTTATTCTTCCAAACGCCGGGTAGGGCATACACACAATCAAATTTTGTGGGTAATCCCCACATATACCCAAAAATTAAGCTCCATGAAATTTTAAGCTAACTAGTAATATGCAGGTCATGAAAAAAAGTTTTCCCTTAGCTTGCTAGGGCTATTCTTGAGCTACCTTTTGCCAAGCGGTATGGCAGCTGTACCGCTCCCTACCAAGCCAATAAACCGCCAACGTCGCTCCCCTTTGCTAGCGCCGCTCCCGCAAAGCCACAAAACGCCGAGCAAGACAGTTTGGTGGTAGCTGATAATGACAAGCAACAGCTATGGAATTTACAAGATGTCGATATCTCAAATGTTATTGCTGCAGTCACGCTCAAGCTCCATGCCTAGAAAGACACAAGCCGGATCCAAGTCTTTCATCTTGTAGGTGGACTGCAGCAAGGACTTGACAGATTCTACTGTCTCTCGACTCGAAGACGCGACCAGCAAGTTATCGACGTAGACGAGGATGGCGGTATATGGTGCTAACACTAGGGTGACAAAAATGGAAGGATTAACTATGCTCCGTCGGTACCCCCCTTTCTCCAAGGTTGAGATGATCTCCTCATTTCAGCACCTCGGGGAGTACTTCAGGCTGTAGAGGGCCTTGTGAAGTCTCTAGACTGTATCAGTGTCGTCTGCCAACCCTGGAGGATGGACCATGTAGATCTCCTCATCCAATTGTCCATACAGGAAGGCGTTGTTGATGTCCATCTGCTCGAACTCCTAGTCATGGTGTGCGACGAGACTTAGGAGAGCTCGAACAATGGTGTAACATCCAACGAGGACAAGTTTTTTTGTTGAAATCAACACCGGGGACTTGGGAAAACCCCTTGGTAGTAAGGCATGCCTTGTATTTGTTGAGCTCACCGTTAGGCTTGTACTTCCGCTGAAAAACCCATGGGGCGTCAATGGCCATGCCGCCCGTCAGTAGATCGACCAGCTCGTACACGACATGATTTTCTAGAGATCTCAGCTCATCCCGCATGGTAGCCTCCCACTATTGTGAGTCGGATGCCACACGTGTCTGCCGGACTGTGGTGGGATCAGGCGACGAGGACGAAGCAGCAACAGTTGCATGACCCTCTGCAACGCTACCAAGAATGGCGACTTCAAGTGCTTTCTCATGCTCCGTCACGAGCAGTGCATACCCAAGGGTAGAGCTAGGGTGGACAACCCCTCGGCCAGGCCCACGACATCCATGCCGGTTGGCAACGTCGGCTGCTCAGGGTGAGACTACGACGAACGGGTGTGGGAGGTAGAGGCGCTGGAGCAGCGGGTAGGGAGAGCGCAGAGGCGTCCGCCACGGACCAAGGGTGAGATGGGTACAGGACCGGGGAGAACACCGGACGTAGGCATAGCAGGAGCTGGTGAACTAGGCACAGTCGAGGTGAGCGGACTGGAAGGGGTCACAAAGGAGTGCACATGAGACACGAACTCAGACAATGCAGGAGGTGAGGACAAGATAGGGGAAGCGGGAGAGCTGGACGACAAGTCCTAGAGAGACTCAGAGGACCGTATAAGAACAGTATCTGACATTTGGGGATGCAACGAGGGTGATGGCTGCTGAGAAGAGATAGTTGTGGGGACAGCGGGGACCACAGGGACCGCAAGGCCGACCTCCCCCTACAACCGAGAGAGCTGTAGCAGGGAGGCAGTGGGTGAAGGACGAATTAGGTCACGGAGGAAGATGGACTCGAAGAAGAGGGTATCACGCGAATCCACAACCTGTTGGCGCTCCAAATCGCAGAAGCGCCAGGCCTTGGACTAGGCCAAGACACCCAAAAAGGGGCAAAGGCACTCACGCAGGGAGAGCTTCCCATTGCGAAGGTCGTGGAGAAGCCAGACAGACTCAATGCTATCCCAAGCGTGATGGAGGCGGAGATCTGTACGAGGGCCATACGAGTGCTGAAAATGGATGATAGTGCAAGGAGAAGGACCGTGGAGAACACGGTTCCATACCCAGGTCATGTAACTCATGGCCTCAAAAACCAAAAGTGGTGATAGACCGGACTCAAACAAAAGAGTGTGGTTGCCATCGGAAAGATTCCACTTTCAGTGTTCAGAGATACCATTTTGCTAGGATGAGTAGGGAGAGGAGGTCACCGAACACACGCCTTTGGACTCGAGTACTCGGGCGGTGGGACCAAGGAACTCACCGCCCCGGTCACTGTGAAAGACACGCAGGGATCACAGACATGACCATTCAGCTTGCAGTATTCAGGACTCCAAGACCGCACAAACATCGCTTATCTCACGAAGAGCGAAGATCCAGGAAAAATGAGAGAAGTCATCAGTCAGACACAAAACATATGGTCCAGCACCCTCAAGAAACTCATGGGGAAGGGGACCCATGACATCAGCGTAAACATGATCAAGGGAGTGGAAAGACTGGGAGTCTGAGGAGGCAAAAGGAGAGCAATGCATCTTTTCATGAGCATAGTCAAGACAATCAAAGAGACAAGGCGAAAAAAAGGTGGACATGTGACAAACCAAGACCGGGTTGGAAGCGAAGCATGATGGTGATAGCATCAGAGTGAACATGGCCAAGACGGCGATGTAAGAGCTGAACATGATCAGGGGAGGGAGAGAAGGATTGACGTTGACAAGAGAGGAGCCAACAGAGGAGGTGGAACGTGCAAGCAAAGGAACACGGTAAAGCTTGTCGCACTTGACACCTTGCAAGACAACACAACCAGATGGACGGAGACGGATAGTGCCAACACCCTGACTGGCTGAGAAATCCATGTCCTGATTATCTAGAGAGGTCACCGAGAGCAGGCTGAGCTCCAGGGAAGGCACGTACAGCACGTCAGGCAAGAACAGCACACCACTTGGGCCAACAAGGCAAACAACATCAATGCCCTGAATGGGGAATGACTGGCTGGACCCAATGTGAACAAATCGAACGGGACCGACAGGACCCATAGAGACAAAGGAGGAACAAACAGAAATTATGTTGTGGGTGGCACCAAGATTGAAGAATCAGAAACCACCAGAGACACAAACATGGAGAAGAACACCACACGTAGAAACACTACCAATAGGAGGGGAGGATGAGTCACACATTGCAAGACGGCGCGAGGGAACAAAAGATTACGAGTGCTTGACCCATGGAACAGATGCAGATGGGAACCCAAGGACATGACCGGGAGGTCCCCATAAAGGACAATGTCAATCTGGCATGGAAGACCTATGGCCAACACAAGTACACTCTCACCTCCCTGATTGCGAAGGTAGAGATGCTGCAGAAGAGACTGCTCCAGCTGGCGCTCACCGTCGAAGGAAGGTGCAGCTGACGGAGCAGAGGAGCTCGAGGAAGGAGGAAGCCATGGAGGAGCGAAGTAGGCCGGAGAAGGCGGCCCGGCATAGACAGGGATTCAATAGGGCGGCGGCCAACTCCAGGGGAACAGGACCGGCGGAGGCATGGAGAGAACACCAGTAGTGGAATAGGCATGTGCGGAGGAGGAACCGGTGGACCAAGTCAAGGTGCTGGAGCTGGAGCTGGAGCTGGTGCTAGCCGCAGAAGAGGTAGAGCCGCCGGAACCCGCCCAGTGAGCATGCATGGTGCGTGCAAGGGGTAGGTTATCAGGTGGTGGAGGACACTTATGAGTAGAGTGCTCGAAAGAGCCGCAGTTCAGCACACGACCAAGGCTGCAAAATCATCTACCATATTGCCGCCTAAATTCGTAATACCTTTTGCCAAGGAATTGTTTTCCGCATTTTTTCAACAAACAAACCCGGTTTGAGTTTACGGCCAGTTTGAGTTTACGGCCAGTTTGAGTTTACGGCCAGTCCCAAACTAGGATGCCCAAAAAACTCCCGGAAACGTTCGAAACATACCGTTCACATCCGCGTGGTCTCAAGTCAATTTGGTGGCTCGAGTTCAGAAGTCCAAACTCGAGCCACCAAATCCACGGCTCACGGTGCTCGCCCGTATCGATGGGCGGGCAGCGTTGCTGTTGTTCACCTCCCCCCTACACCCGACCCGTGCCTGCTTGCCCCGCCGCGAAGTGTAGACCGACCGCCTAAATTGGAACACAGCCGGACTTGACCAAATCCGGATGTTTTCAACCAGACCAGAAATTATTTTGGGCCGGTCCCGAATAGGCCATAACATAATTATGGGCCGGTCCCGAAAAAAGTATCATTAATTAATTTATGAATTTAGGCGGGATTACGGCATGTCAAAAATGTGTTTTTTTGTAGTATTGCACCAAAGTACAACCAGATAGCGGATGAGAGTAAGGCTGAAATCAGTGCGGAGATTGCTAACCTTGTCCAGCAGTGTCTTCTTGCTCCTTGTGACCCTGCTTTTGCCACCGCAGCTGCCACTTCTAGCCCTTCATCCACTGGTAATGCTGCCATACCCCACACTACCCAATTCACAATCCCATTTTCTGCCGCTACTCAGTCAGTTGCAACTGCATTCATTGATTGCACCCTGCTCCCGTCGTTACGCCAGCGCGACTTTGAGTCTCCTCCATCCCGCTTCACCATCAAATTCAGGTTCTCCTTTTGGGATAAGGATTTAAGCTCATAGGCCCAAGGCCAATTGTTGTGGTCGTAAAGTGTTTTGCTAGATCTCACTGCTGCCACGTCTTTTGTGCATGAGCCCTCCACTTCTGCTTGTGCAGTCCGAGCTCTCGTCACTGCCGGTCCCCATGATCTCACTTATGAGATCATGACTTATGATTCTGAAATTGCCTGCAACACACCTTGAGACTCCCATTCGTACATACTCCCTTATTCATTGCCGCAAGACTGTCACCGGTCATGCCGCCCAAAGTGCTCACACTGCTTATTTCAACCAACTTCACATGCGTGATGATGAGACAGCAGATGCCTATTAGCCTGCAGCTCTTTCAAGAGGTTAGTAAGGCTTCTCATGCTCAGCTCTCTTTGTTTGTCCATCGTCATCAGTCTCATCCATGAGACCTCTTTCTACATGTGGATGATGCTAACCATGAGCGCCTTCCTGCTGAACATGTCCCCTCTAAGGCCCCTCTTTGCACCAGCACCCTTTACGAGCTCACTGCTGCATTGCTGACAGATTGTTGGGATAATCCCCAAAGTACACTCTCCACTGATCTGTAGTGACTGTAGCCACAACTGATGTTACCTCCTCCATATCGTCCTTTTCTTAGTCATCTGCAGTCGTCACTCTATCCACCATCCTGGCCCTCATCCTTCCTAAGGCGCAGGTCACGGTCACGGTGGCGACGGTTAAGGGGGTGGCAGTGGCGGTGGGCAGAGGCAAGGCACCCACACCCTCTTCACCCTCCTTTACCTATGGTGCCTTCACATGCCGGCACTGTGGCCAGTCTTTTCACTTGGCACCAAAGTGCTTTATTCTCTAGATGGTACCTGCTTCCTGTCGGCTATGCGTGCTCACTGTGCTCATAAAGAAAGCATATTTTTGTCCATATTCATTCAAAATCATCAATTAATGTCATCCACTGGTGAATTCCTGTTCAAATTGTACCATTTTTTTAACATCTTGTTCATCATCATTTTCCAAATAATTGACCTTACACCCATGTTTATTCATGCAGGATTTGTGAGACAAGCTCATTCATATCCAGAAAAGAAGCATGATACAATTTTGCGGATCTTGTTCTGGTGCATGACCAAAGAAAATCGGCTTCAACGATGCACCGGAGAAAAATATGTTGTATTTTCTTCATGCGTCGGACAATTTTTTGAAAAGTTTAATGCTTGTTGGATTCGTGAGCCAACAAAGTTTGTGGTTCTCGCAGTTCAAAGTGCAAATTTGAAATATTCACAGTTGTAGTCATTGAGGTCATGGTATCATCTGGATCTAACTACACATCATGGGTGAATATGACTTCCCCAAATCACAAAACAGTGTCAGAAATATGAAATATTTTGGGTGAGTATGATTAGAATGAAAAAAGTAACAAGAAATAAACAAGTATGGGAGACACTATGGAAAATAGCTTCGGTTGAGTCAAACCGTTGGTATGCCACGGAATGTCAGTCTGGCTTAGATTGGCCTAGAAATCACAGTTCTATGTGTAACTTGGTACACACTCCTCTGATTGAGGTGTCGTATGAACTTGTACATGAAAAAGGCACAAGTCAGACACACCTTATATTTCAGCACCAGTCTGGAGGTCAAACATGCAGAACATGCAGATCGGCCCAACAACCCAACCATTGAAAATTCTAGAAACTAATGATGGGGCACATTATACCCTGGAAGAAATGGACAGCCGACATGGGGAGCACAGTAGCTGTTGGGGTGAATCTTGGCTCTGCTAGGGCAGCCAAGCATGTCACCGGGTTGCCACCATGTATAGAATGGCAGGATTGCTACGAGAAGCTAGGAGGACATGTCCATGCCGGGTGTTTGCATGAGTATGGACATGAACCAAGAGGTCATTGTAAGCTTTGGACACAGAATTACTGAAGCCACATGCTCTCAATAGTACCAACATCTAGTGCCACATACTTTTCCTTTGTGGAGTTATGAGCAATGCAACTATGCTTACTATTGCTCCATAACACAATGGTTCCACAGGGAGACAGCTAGTTTGGCTCTTTCAGACAGAAATCCAAGCCCAATCAGTTTCAGCATAGTCTCCAAGTAACATTGAGCATTACCACCAAAAGCAAACTCCAAGGCATGGGGTGGAAACCTCGCAATACTTTTCTTACACATCATCTTCCGGGTTCCATGAGCATTGACCTTGAGAGTAATAAGCAAGAAGGTTGGTAGCAAAGGCGGTTTGTGGCCTCCACAGTCCATGTGTAACATGCTTGGTGGGGATGTTCGTTGTAAGGATCAAAGTCCTCCATGATTTCCTCGATGCAAGGGGTACAGATCTTGGTCCAAGATCCTTTATCCAATAAGTTGACTAGAGTACCATCTTGGCCACTTTTACAGCATCCAGATCTAGAGAAACCATCGAGAGGTAAATGGCATAGACTTGAAGGATCGTGGGTGACGACAAGCAAAAGATTGGCATCATTTTAGGCATCGTCAGAGCGGCGGAGGGTGTACAAGATATGTTGGCTCCATTAATGAGGTAACTGATTGAGGCCATGCAAGGGATTCCGGGGATATTAAGACAGCCCCGTGTTCTCAAAATCAAGAGGCTAGACCATGCAAATCTCCTCATGGAGCTTCCCTGGAAAAAAAAAAGCAAATTTCTCTTATTCGTTCCTCTGAGCCACCAACCCTAGCAAGCCACTTGATGTGTTCATCCCACTAACGGGTGTAAAACTGTCGATGTTATCAATGCCCTCCACTTGCAAGACTGAATTTGTCTTCAAGCGGCCTTGTAGTGATCAACCTAGCCTCCTAGATTCGGCTTTTTTGTGAAGAAACCACTTGGCCATAACTCCACTCACCATGCACAGCTCTAGCATAACGCATCCAGACCCCAGTACAATGTGTTGAGAGGAGCTCCACGCTGTTGTCGATCATGGAGTCTACAAGCGTAAGGAAAGTTTGCCAGGCCACAATGTTGTATAGCCAAGTGGTTTCTTCCCAAAAAGCCAAATCTAGGAGGCTAAACTGATCACTACAAGGAGTTATGATTAATCACCTCAAATTTACACACTTGTTGATCAGTGTAACAAAAAGTGTATTCCTGTATGCAAAAATTTCTCACAAAACATCCACATGAATGCATGTCAGAAAAACCCAGATGTACATTCTTTTTGTAGAATGAAAACAATAATGGGATCTATGCAGTGTTTAGCAGTTTCTCCAAAAAATGTGTGTTCACTAGTTTGTTCATTTCCCAATACACTTGTTGGTACACAGTTTCACGGGTGAGGCAATTGGTCATATATGGGTGAGTGAATGTGACATCAGCGACAGGCTGACCGTAACTATGAAGTTGCACCTTTGCATGCAAACACGACTAATGCATGACCACGACCAGCCGAGTAGGAAAACCAGGATAGACCTCAGTAGATGCTTTAACACTAAGGCGAAGGACCTGGCTGTTAGGATCATCAATGTGCGTACTCTGGGTAGGCAGGGACTTCTTGATGTCACCAGTACCAAGGATGTAGGATGTGTTGGGCTTAGGCGGCAAGTGGGGCTGGTGTGCATAGGCATGCGTTAGATCCATACACACAGGCATAGGGACTGGTGACACTAACACAGATGTTGGAAATTCGAAAAACCGACATAGGTGTTGCTGACACGGGTGTAAGAATGCGAATATCAACATAGTTAAATTTGACATACCTATAGCTGAAATGGACGCAGGTGTAGGTGACGCAGACATTGAAAGAGGTGATGCATTCATGGGTGTGGAAAATGCGGACATGAGTGTCAACAATGCATGCAAAGACGTAGGCATGGAAACTGTTCCGAGTGTAGACGCAGGCGTCGATGTAGGTAGAGGGAAGTGTACAGGCACATGGACAGGCATTGGCACCAACATAAATAGAGGGCTCATGAATTCAGTGGCATGATAAAACTATGGCACAAATCACATGCATAGATTGGGATTCATCAGTGCTCAATGGAAAAACCTTTCTATGAGATGTTGGAGACACACATGAGGCTCATCCAACCATGATGCAATGCATGGACCATCACAAGAATCATCCACTCTTGACTGTGCTCCACATTCATCATCACGCAACGACACATATGCGATTCAGAGATGAAAATGCCTTGTCTTAGCAAAGGGATCTTAATTCCATGGGATCGTCGGTGATGCAACGATCCCGCAGGTCCGGTGTGGAAGACATCAAGGGGGTTGGTGACAACTGCATCAAGGGGACTAGCAATAGTTTTATTGGAGTCTTAGTCATTTCCGTAGGGAAACCAGAGAGGATGGAGAAATATTTGGAGCACATCGCAGAGGCTCCTTGCAATCCACACATGATCTTCCCCCATTACACAGGAAGTCTTGTAAAATCCATGAAGTGGTGTGCTCGACCACAATTATTGCAGACCACCTATTTGACACTGCTGTTGGAGGTTCCTTTCCTCTTCCCATCCCTGCAGCTCCCTTTCCACTTCTTTTTCTTACCCTGACTGCCTGCTGCAATACCTATGAGAGGAGAAGAAGCAGGAGGAAAAGGAGGTGTAGGGAAAAGTACGACTGATGCTCCCACGGTAGCATGAATTTGGCACGTACAAGCAACTATAATGGTATTAATTTGCTGATCTCATGCGTCCAAGGTAGAAGAATGAGCTGGACAATTATCTGCACAAGGAAGCAGGACCAGTCACATGAGAACATGCTCTCGGTTTTCTCCTCAAGTTCTTCGGTATCATGTTCTCAGGTTTTTCAGAAGATGGATCACGTTAATCCCTTTCATCACTGCTTCATACTTGCTTAGGCCCTGAGCTCCAAGTTGGCTGTGGTGGCGCATCACGCATTGACGGTAGTCAAGGGGGGAATCCAACTCACACTTTTTCACTATTTTAAATCATGACAAGCATGAGACATGCTTGGCGTAGGTCTTAGCCTGAAAGAGAGTGAGTGCTAGATCTCAAGCACCTCTTACCCCCCCCCCCTCCCCCCCCGTCCATGAATGAGACTCCAAGGAAGGGGTGGTGGTCACTTGCAATGTCGCAAGGCACTGCGTGGATGAGGCCATGATGCCATCACCATCGGATATGGTTTTGATTTCTGATAGGAGCAAGGGTAGTAAGGCCAAATTCCCTTGCTAGTGGACCATACATTGAATTATAGGTGCCAAGTGACGGAGTCATTGTCACACATTTATCTGTTGAGAACTATTAGGAACTCTTTCAGTGGACCCGCCATCAACTGTGCCACCAAAGGAGGGTCTGTGATAGTAGCACGGAAAATTTTACCTGTCATCCCTTGGGATCCAAACATCAGCTTCCCTTGCACGTAAGGCTTGCCGCTCTTCTTGCTGCACTGCTTAATTCTCCACCTTTTCCTCCTCTCTTTTCCCCTTATCTTGTGTATGTATGATGAATGTATGTGCACCTTCCATAGAGTATGTGTAAACGGTTTTCGCTAATTAGCATGGCACCTGTAGGGTCTGTAGCAGCAGCATGGCCACGTCAGCTGAAGCGGCCATGACTAAAGCTACCATAATGGATGATGCAACTGCAGCAGCTACCATTTTAAACTACTACTACTACTACTACTACTACTACTACTACTACTACTACTACTACTACTACTACTACTACTACTACGACGATGACGACCACCACCACCACCACCACCAATACTACTACTACTATTACTACGACTACTACTACTATGATATGGTTATGCCGCTGCTGTTGTCCCCTAGATTGCAGCTACCTTCTGTAAATACTTTTGTTGTATTACTTCTTCTGCTACACTGTTGCCATGGTTGCTATTGGAACTACAACGCTCAGTGGCTACTACTACCAGTGCCGACTGCCGCCGATGTCGCTATCACAATACCACAAGTATTGTTTCTCATCACTACCACTCTGGTCACGCTTGCTCTAGCCTGCTGCTGCCATCACTATGGCTGCCACCCGCCAAAAAACTTTTTTTCATCCATACTTTACTGCTAATGTGTGGTGCATTGAGCGGCAGTATCCTGCTTCTGCGTCACACCTATTCTGCCATGGATGCAGTAGCCACTCATCAGCACATTGATTTTTAAGTCGTGTCAGTACCAAAGTCATGGTACTCAGGTGCTTTGTTGTTGATGATTTTTCTGTACTTCACAACTGAAAGAGGGGTACCTCACTACTCTGATACCAAGAAAACATCTAGAAAGACTTCTAGGCCAGTTACTTCTGAGTGGGTGATACTATCCTAGTTATTTAGTGCAGTTTCAATCACAACGCGCACTGATGGAAAGGGGCCCGCTAGGAGAGAGAAGCATGTAGTCTCAGAGCTTCAATTCCACAAAGAGAGATGGATAGTGAGAGAGAGAGAGAGAGAGAGAGAGAGAGAGAGAGAGAGAGAGAGAGA